>JAFMSR010000258.1:0-64000 GCA_022818135.1 Saxidomus purpurata | reverse complement strand
AAGATCAAATACCCCGGAATTTTTTTAATAAGTAATATCTGATAAAGTTAGTATCAACAAGACTTTAGATAGAATCTCATACAAAAAGCTTTGAGATAAGAAATCAATATTGTTACTATTACAGTTGATATATGCCTTATTAACCTCACGCCGTATATTTATAGTACATGTTGACACTTGACCGTGCTATATTTATACTTTGGTATTTTCATGTGTGCTCATGGACCTATGGTCCTTGCATGTGACATTAAATAATCAAACTATAAAACTATGACAGCACTAGTTATATCCTTTTCGTACTTCACATAATTCACGACATTGTTTAATTTAATGGTTATCTGCCTTTGATAACATAGACGAATCATGATTTGTAATGGTATGGTAACTTCTATCATAAAGTCTTGATAATAGATTTTGTAAGTGTAATCATTTCTCTGAGCCGCCTAATATTTGAATGTCTATACGTAGTGCAAGTGCCATGCTCTTGTTAAAACAACAAAATTTAGATTTTAAGAAAACTACATTACTAAAAGGACTGTTATGACATTTTTAATGTTCAAAGATACTTCGGTATATAAAGTCAAAAAGTATATTAACTATGATCCTAGAATGAAATTGCATTTTCAAGAACAGTGTTCAGCAAGCACAATTATGTTACAAATTTATAGATTATTTAGAAATACCTATTTTTATTTTGTTCCTTTTGTGTTCAAACAACTAAGTGGCCCATTGACATGTGCTGTTTTTATAACTCTGTCCATCTTAACGCTCTTCCATAAAAAGGATGCATGATATTTAAGTGTTATTATGAAAACATGAACGATTCAAGTTCAGTAAAGTGTGTTTGTTTAAGAAAGACAAGTAATAATAAGCTGTCTGATTTCAGTTTGAAGACTTATTGAAGGCTTGACGAAAGGCTTAACATTTACATTAACACCTTAACATTTCTTTTATAAACAATACAGAAAATCAGTTGTTTTAAATGTTCAGCAGCCTATGTAACTGCTATTTCTCAAATATTATCGAGAGATATACAGAACGTTATATTTGTAAAAGATATGTAACATGATACTTATGATTTAATTTCGTACAAAAGGTTATTCTCTAAATGATGCTTTAAAATAATTATTTCTGGGTATATGTATCCCTACACTGTTTAAGAAAGAAGGCGCTTTCTTAACATGCACGAATAAAGCTTTAATTGCTACAAATTCATTATTATTGCTGCATGACTTACTGGAATTTATCAATCATTTTAAAAGTTCGTTAACTGCGTCATCAATAGCGAAAATAATCGGAAACTTTCTGACTCGCCAATTCATTTTTGTTATTCTCAGAAGATGAATACCGCAAACACTCAACATCTGACAAATCAGCTTTAAGAATACTCGCCGGATATAGTTAGATCAATAATTATGTGAAACAGTTGATTAAAAGATCTGGAAAAACTTGAAAATAACTAACAAATCCTTTTCGCCAACTTTTCCCTTCTTGTTAGTAGTTTAACTGAAGGGCATACACTCTAGACTATAGTGTATTTAGAGAAAACTTTTAATGCAACGAATACTCGTGATGTTAAACTTTTTGTTAAATAGATTCCGACTTGACTGTCTTACAATGATATTGAACAAAGAATGACCTTAATCGCTAAATAGTTCTGCCTTTAAGCTACATTTCATCTCCTCGTAAACGCAATTCATTCTCGTTCCTGCCTCGAATGTCCATTCCATAGGATATCGTATGGTGGAGGGTAGCTCATACTTTAGAGCAGGGTATCCGCAAGTGAAAACACCAACTACTTTCAATGCCCCTGGATCATTTTTCGTGAAGATTGGGGATCCAGATGCCCCTGGTCCTACGCAGGTATTCAGTAGCACAAGTTTTGGGTCCTTACACCCAGTGTAACCTGCATCAACGGATCTGTAATCTTTTCCTATGCATTTTAACACGGGCGTAAGGGTTTTATGGTGCGTTTCAAAGTATTCCTTACTTGCATCGACAGGCACATACTCTGGATCCAGTACTTTCACAGAATGATCTAAACATTTAAAGTCATTGTTCCTGTGACCGAAACCAACAATAGCTACATCATCTAGTGAAGAGCAGACATCATAATGTAGCAACGATAGAGGTGGTGGCAATGGGTGGTTGCTATCTTCAACAAATTCTAGAACTGCCACATCAAGCTTCTCGTCATTAAATGGAATCTTTCCTGATAGTTTAAATTTGTGAGTTAAAGCCGCTCCTGACTCCCCAAAGGTAACGCATACATGTTCCTGCGACAACTGTGTATCATCACCAATTGTTTGCTTGTGTGGATCTATAAATAGATCAAGATAACCACACATTACGAAGAGGCTGAAGGGGGTCTTACCTAATAAATTGCATGTTTTTGCCTTCAAAGTGTGTATAATGCATTAAAAGTACGTGAAACAATAGAAAACGCATGTTTTGAAAGACCTTATATCTACAACCTTTCTTTTTATGCACGAATTCCCAGTACAGTGCCCATCTATAACAAATCACTATTCACCCAAATAAACTTTAGAAAAAGTCTAAGCGGTAATTCTACACGTCCTATTTTGCTAATTACACCAGTAATTATTGTAGCAGAAATTCAAAGGGTTGGCGGTGTATCTACCAAGTAATGTGAGTAATGACGATAAAACCTATCTCGAAGAAGGAAATACAAACGAGCTTTTCAAGTGATGGCAAACATTATAAATTGAGAGGAAAGACAAGTTTAACTATTTATTATATCAATTTCATAATTCCAATCGAAAATTACTTGTTTCCTCGAGAATAAATCAATTATTTTAAATATATCAATAGTTTAGGTATATTTTATTTGCTATTTTTCATGTCAAAATAACATAAACAATAGTAAAAAAGCATGATAAAACGCAAAACGGGTAGGCTAACAAGTTTGCCTTCCCAAAAATAATAAGAATATTACAATGCGGAAACACGAAATGATTATTGTAAACGTCTTACTTATTATGGCATTGATGTTATGTGCTGCAGTCATCCCATATTTACTTCCGACACGAAATATAGTTCCCATACCACTCTCGGAAATCAGTAACCCAACAGATTTAAGGATGTCCGAGTACTGGTGAACAAACACCTCTCTAATGGTGTCATCGTTTGCCTTTTGCATCTTGTGGCCAGTATTCTGCTCTGAAATTCACATAACAATAAGTATGACATGTTCAAATTAACAGTATTATAAGATGGTCACTGAAAGAAATTGAAATAAAATCCGTTGTTACAGGGAATAATCTTTTCAAAGTTTTCCATAAAGTCTAATAGGGAAAACTAGCCCAGCCCTCTGGTGGCCATGTTTTTTGACGAATCACAGTGTTGCATGAATTCAATATGATTGAAGAAATCTTAGATAAGACCACCCAGCGAACGTTGCTGTGAATGGATACTAAGTGTCATTTCTCTTGTTCAAACAAGTAAAAAAGTGTCACTTAAAATATTGTTTATCTAGCGAAATGATTGTAATGTGTCTTTTGAGACACTTAACACTCAAGTTGTGGGCGCAGACTGTCGTCGAACATCCCGTGATACTAAAAGTTCACCATGAACACTTCGTGCTCAGGTCAGCTAATAAGTTCCATTTATTTATTCTTATTTTGCAAACACCTGATATGTAATAGCTGGTAATGGTAATACAATGAAAATGCTCAGGAGAACGTGTATGTCACAGTTCATATTATCAAGGAATAGTGTTTGGAATATCACGTGAACACTTTTTCTCGGAAATAGAACAGCCACTTCCATTTGAACATTTGATGAATATTCTCACGAGTACGCAAGTCATACTATAAACAATCAGCTGGAATAGCTCTTATTCTTGACTTATCATCCTTTTGGGTTGCTGCAATTTTGTTACATAAGCAATCGAATGGAAATTTTAAACTTATGGCATATGCAAGTAAAACACTGAATGACATCTAACATCGTTACTCATAACTAGGAAAAAGACGTAAACTGTGCTCTATGGAATAGAGAGATTTCATGTGTATCTATATGGTATTAGTTTCACTGTAAATATTGACAAATAAATATTCCCTCTAGTTCACAAATTACCTGCTAGAATTAAAAGATCGTTATTAAGAATTAAAAGTTATAAATTCATCGTGAACTTTTATCCAGGACCTTTGAACCCATTTGACTTCTGCTCGCGATTCTTATTTAAATGTGAAAATGACATCGATTCTCATGAAATAGCGAACTTTGTACACAGTTTTTATGAAAACGCAGTTTCCAGGGCCATTACCTCACAAACAATTCTTAGAGTTCAGCTACGGCCGAGACTATCCTGACTGTTATTCAATGATTGAAAACTACCAAACAGCCGAAGAATCCAAGCATTATGCATTATCGTAAATTCAGATCTGAATTTAGATAGTGCGGACATTTACTACCGAAAAGAACTGGATAAGTCATACCTCAGTTTTACTGTCATTAACATTTCCAAGAGCTCTAATAACTGTGATCAAGCCATTGGAACCACAAAGACGGTTTGAGTGTTCTTGACTTCTACAGTGAAGTTCAAACTTACCCAAGAACATTGAGGCGTAGACACGAGATATGGGACTACCCAAAGTTGTACCATTTTTTAACCGATAACGTATATCTTTAAACTGAAAACAATATTACCAAGAATCGGCTGGATAAGGTCATCGATGTTTAAACTTGAAATAACGCTATCATAATTCCCATTTTCAAGACAGTATTTGCAGGCATAAATTCAACCAAAGTGCGGAATGTTCATGTAGATCTAGTTTGCATCCAGCGTCATTAAACACGAATCTTTGTTTCCCTAAACCCAAATATATTGTAACACATTTTGAAGTAAGTACATCTCCAATGCAAAAGCTTGATAGATAATACATGCCACACATATTCTAGTATGTGAATATATGTGACTTGGGGTGCGTGAACATGCATGTCTGTGTCTGTGTTTGTGACTATACCGATGTTAAAGATGCAGATAATGGTATTAAATAGAGCTACATTCCCTTTTAATATTGTCCAAATAAAATCGTTTGTCACTAAATCCTTCCTAGATTTGCAACATTTGCAAATAATATTGGATCCAAATATCTACTGCGTTGAATTTTGATACAACGAGAAATTCAGTGGTGCGAAATAAAGGGGCGAACAGGGAGACCAATTTTTAGTAATAGCGATGACGTTTGTTTCCTTTTTTTCAAAATTAACGGAGATGCGTGGGTTAAACGAGGCAGAAAGCGCTTTGCATATTTCGGATGCGACGAGAAAAAGAACTATCAACGGTACATCAAGGGTAAAAGGTATAATGAACTTCAAAACGTGAAATAAATCAGTTATGAAGCGAACCATTACCGACGCATGGGTATGTTCGATCTTGCTTATTGCTAATATAATATTGCTTATGTTTATTTACTCGCAAAGATTACTGGGCAAGCCAACAGTTATAGACAATTTAAACGGCAGGGAAAATGTATACATCAGATTTCTGGCTCTATAAAATCATCTAATAGAGCAAAGTTAAGATGGTTGTAATGTAAGCATATGCATTTCCTCAACGCCTTCTTACGAAGAAACTTTGATATATTACTACACATACTGTATTCTGAGAACAACCATATCCGTATTTATATATTTCTCGGTAGATATTTCTTGTTTTACGTACATTAAAGTATTTGACTGTAAAGTGAGTCATCTTTTGTACAAAGTTATTTTTTCTGTCACTACTTAATGATACTATTTTAATCTAATACGTTCAAAGATCTTAAGGGGGTGCTTTGCTGTTTGATTAAGATAGTATTAAGACATTATGCTGCTTTTTCTCACCTATGTTCATTGTTCTGTCAGATATATTTATAATCCAAACACTAACGTATAGATAGATACAGTTCACCAATATTTGGCCAACCTATGAAACGCATAATTGCAACATGTGTAAGAATGTTGGAATATCCTGTTGATGATGCAATGTATCTATTACTTAATTTCTAGACAGTTGCATGAATAACAATAAAATATGCAGCAAATGCTACGACGGGTTACAAATAAAATTCAAAAAGCAATGCCTCGTACTGTAAACATAGTTGTTTTTACCTTTTACTGGCTTCCTCTTGGGGTGTGGTATCTGAAATGGAGGACTTCTTGTATTAATATTTGCAAAATGACAGAAACATAAATGAAATAATTTAATTAATTTATATTTTTAAGGACTTTTTAATTACAAGAAATAAACTTTTTATATCACAGTCCAAAGTTGTATGACCGAACTTAAAACGAATCAAAGAAAATAAAGATGATACTAGTATGGTTTTGATGAATTTTTCAATGCATTCAATCTCGATTGTAACCAAACAGGCTGTGAAACTTATTATACAAAATTGATTATAAAAGAGCAAAAAACGATAAGAAGTTATTAATGACATACTCACATCTACATATTGAGCGTTTAATTCATCACGCAAGCGCTCTAGCTCCCGAAATTCCTCTTGTATCTTATTTGCCTGCTGATAAATATAGAATATATAGTTATAGTGAACTATAACCGGAGGTAAATATCACTCACTTATAAATAACACTTCTGATTACGAAGAATGTTTATAAAAGAAGAAAGTTTTAATGTTTTAAATTATTAATGATTTGAATCTTCCTTTCAAACCATGTAAAGAAATTACCCATTCACCACTCACACCAAACTATGTAAAGGGATATGGAACCTTATTCTAAGCCTGGCATGTAGCAATTGATAACTTGTAATAACTTCTTAAACTGCGTTTAATTGAATTCGAAGGGTAACTGCTTTGTTCCTCCAACAATTCTAATATGCCTATGCTATATTTCTTTTGTCCGTTCAAGTGCTTTAAAAAGATTAATGCACTCGGATAAGTAAGCGGAGTTTCGGACATGGAAGTAGCTCTTTCCGACTTTTCTAATTTACTCCCGCGAAGAAAATTTATTTAGAAATAGACATAATATCTGTGTAAATACATCAGTCGCATTAAATAGTGAATAAGAACCCAACTATTATTTTGATTGCGACAGTTAAGCCTTAGAATACCTCCATCTTGTTTTCCTTTAAAATGGCCAAGAAAATTCAAGATTAACCGTCATGCAGTTTTTTAAGTCCGGGAGACATAACAATAATTGAAAACGTTTACGTCATCACACTGACGTCATAACTCCACGTTAAAACGTTGAACAGTTCTGTTTAGCGGTAGGCATTTAAAATGATTGTCTTCTTTGTTAGGTTTTGAATCGGACGTCTTCTGTATATGTATCACAGTCGGGTGTTTTATATACTTTATTTATTAGATGATTATTAGATGCTTCGCCATCGTGAATTATTCCGCCCGGCACATCACCTCCGGGGAATGCTTCAATTTCGATAAAGCACTCCAAGTCATAGATTACTTCGTAAGTATATTGAGGAAATGAAAATGTTATTCTTGATAAAGTGTGGTTGCTTAAATGTTTTCTATGCTCTTATCAATATTAATTACAAAATTAGTATTAAGTTTATTCAAGAAGTCTTTGTTAACACTATTTATGTCTACATGACGTAGTTTCAAAAGTATAATGAAAGTACATGTATAGCATTATTGGCAGACATGGCCATAGATGAACCAAAAGATATTCCAAAAATAGTATACAGCCTCTGAATTCGAGTATAAATAACTCGTAGATTATCACATAACGTTAACCACCCGGACAAAAATCAGTAGCAGAATTGTTTGAATGCAAGAATGGCAACTTGCTTATTACAGTTATAACAATGAGATAAAAAGAATGTGAGTGATACGATTATTCCACAGATGCTTGGGGTATGGACTCGCCACCAAATCTATACTTGTCCCATGTTGTACGGAACGTATATAAATACAAGATTTGAAACAACTGAAAACTCCAATCGCATATTTAAGGCATTCATGTAAATAAGGAATAACTAACCAGTTTTTCCGATACAATACAATATTCTGAATAAAATCCCACTCCAAATTGCATCGAATAAGGTTGAATAAAAAGAATTTCGAGGAAAAACACTTCTGTCACTTGCGCATAAATCAGATTTAGTATATACATGAAGTTATAAAAATATGTTCATGAAGTTATAAAAATAGGTTCCCAGCGTGCGCGGGGTACCATTACGTTTACAGCGGGGACTTTGTCTTGTGGGAATGCTATATATAGCGGTAAATTTTAAACAGATTTATAAATAAAACGACTGGTTACATTTTTATTGCCTAAAGTTTTCGAATCGTTACTATTTTTAGAAACAGTATAGGTGAGATGTGATAGAGGAAATCGATTTGTTTTACATCTTGTATTTATATAAATTGCCACCATAAACATGTGATCAGTAGGTTAGTGGAATAAGGACTTGCATTTGTAATTGGTGAGCTAACACGCAGTTGTAGGATGTATATAAGGTACTGCAGTGAGCAGGGGCGAGAGCGAGGGTCAGACCTACGGGAATGAGGTTCAGGCCCCCAAGCATTGAAACGAAACTGCAATCAGAATTAATCAGTATAAAGAATTGGTGCTCTATAAACAATATGGCATTGAATCCTAATAAAACCACGTGCATGGTTATATGTTCTCCTTTTAACGTAAAACGGTCTCCGCCTCTTAACCTGACTATAAATGACTGTGAAATTAAGGTTGTAACAAGTCAGAAAGTACTTGGTGTTTACATCGACCAACACTTGAAATGGAACCTTCAGATAGAAATATTGTGTTTAAAACTGTCAAGTACTTTTACACTGTTGCGGCGAATATCCAAATATCTTACACAAGAAATGAAACAGATGTTTAATAAAGCATACATTCTTCCTATTTTTGATTATGGGTCGATTACGTGGAGTAACTGCGCCAAGCAACTTTTTTCAAAACTCACTGTTTTTCAAAAAAGTATTGCTAGGTGGATTTTATCAAAACCGTATTCTACACCTTCAATCGCTATGTTTAAGGAATTAAAATGGCTAACAGTAGGAGATCGACACAAATTTCATATTGATGTAATAACATACAAAGCTCTCAACAGAATTGCACCTGAATACATATGCCAATTTATTACTGTTTCTGATAACAAAATATACAATTTACGATCCAACTCAAAGAGAAATTTAACACACGCAAGACCAAAAACAGGATACCTTAAACAAACGTTTAAAATCGTTTCCATGCTGACATGGAATTCCATATCAGAAACCACAAGAAATTTAGTCTCTTTAAATGCTTTTAAGTACCATTACAAACTATTTTTAACGAGTAATTACAGCACATTATAAAACACAGGTGTTGCTCTTTATTTTATTGCCGATAGGCCTATTAAGTCGGTTATGCATTTGTATGATTAATATTGTTACTTTGTTATATATAGAAGGCCTCATTGTAAATATGTAATGTACATTTTGCTTTTAATTTTGTATTTGCATTATGAGTTTTACCTTCTGAAAATAAAGACATTATTATTATTATCATTATAAGCATCTGTGGATTATTCGGGCGGTTGAAAACCCAAATGGCACAAATTAAACGCCCGATAATCTTCAGAGTCCCGAAATTAAGTATTTTAGTTGATATATTCCAGGTGTTATTCATAAGTCCTGATGTTCGCTATATTCTTATTACTTATCCCGGTGTAAAACAAAGCTTTTCCGTGATACATGAATATTAAATATAACTCGGTTTTATAACAAAACACGTTGACATGACAAACATGTAATACATATATATTATTGTGTGACAGTATTTACCTGGCATTCATTAATATTCGTCAGTATATTCGGTTACGTTCAGGTGTGTTTTCCTCATTTCACTTGATTATCGTATCGAACAAATACTTTTCACTAATTTAAGTTCACACGGAATATACAGCATTTGGCGTTGTGAAAAGATGCCTAACTTGTATATGTTCCATGGGTTCGAATCCTGACCAGAACGTTTTAATTTTTAAACTGTATTTATAAGATGATGGCTATTTTTGTTAAATTTACAACACGGCTTTATGCATCGTTTGTTTTTTTTTAATGTTCTATGGTTATTGTTTATTCCCTATATACCTGCAGAAGCATGAAGAATGTATTACACTTCTTTCAGCATGCTAATCTTGAAAAAATAGTATACGGCCATATTACCACAAGCTTATTTATGAAAAATATCATTTTATAAATAAGAAAACATCAGGCTTGGTGAGAACCCACACATTTACAGCTTAAGACTCTTTCCACAGAGCTTATCGTGACTTCGATATGTTATCAATTTAGTTCATATTTGTGTTGTCAATACCAGCTTGATTTATTCGTAATGTTCGAAAACCAAACATAAGCTTTACGTGTTTATACGAATATCAATAAGTGCCATGGAATAATGTCGCACAATATCTAAATATACCTCTTCTTTACTGTCAGTCAGTGATAAAAGTTTTCTCTTTCGCGGACACCAGTCACCTGAAATGCAACAAATTTACGTATAGTTTTATTTTCACGCGTGTGCAAAGCGTGAGGATATGTGTTAGCGTATGTGTTGTGTATGTTTGTCTTTTGAATACATTAGATAACATTAATTAGAAAAACCTACGTCGTAAAGGAACTTTAAGTAAAGCACGAATGCGAGTTCAATTAATGCCTATATATATATATATATATATATATATATAAAGACCATTTTTCTACTAGGCATATTTGAAAACTGGCATTAAAACCAAATTGTAACACGCTTTTTAGAAAGAATGAAGGCTCAAATAAACGATGCCCTTTGGACCACCTAGTACCAGCAACAGTCTTGAAATGGTAAACAGCTGAAGATAGTATGTACATAGAAATGAAGTGTTACATCCACTACGCATTTCAACAGAAAGTATTACATTTTAATTTTGAAAACGATACTTTTATCAAATATAAAAATGGACTGTTCATACTGAAAGAGGTTATTATTTCACTTTCGTCTCATACAAAAGATGCGATTTTTTCCAATTAGATGGTTGATGCAATGCATGTGAGACATTATTCAATAATTAATCTAAATTCCAATTGAATTCTTAATAACTGAAATACATGGTAGACAAAAGCGAGTCAAAACTGGTTGGATCGACAGTTAAAAATATGTTTTCATTTGATCGAATTTGTAACCTAAGTCTATGATTTAAAAAGGATGCTGATTACTTACTATTCTTTCAACATTCCAACATAGGTAAAATCAAACATGCATGGTCATAGACGATATATTTTTCAATTTGAGTAACTTTTTATTTACATTTCAAATTTCTTGAACTTGACCTAAATTAAGATGAACAAGAGCTATCGCTATAAGAGACATTTGCCCCCAGAAAGTGAGATTTGATTGAATTTAGCAAAACAACCATGATTTCCCTTTGCGCGCTTACGTAATTTCAAACATTGTAGAAGCATTTTCTAAATTAACTGGTTGTTGTGCATTGCGCTTCCTCTCATTGTCTGCTATTAATATGAAGATGTATCATTAGACTTCCTCCATTATTTGACATGAGGACCTAGTTCTTGACTCAATTTGGCCCAGTATTGATTCGTCCGAGATCTTGTGACCATACATCTTGTGTGCAAGTTTGGGCAAGAACAGGACATGTAACCACTAGTCTAAATGTGGACAACGGACGATGGATGACGTAGCTATACTAAAAGCTCATACTGACCTTTGCTCAGGTGTGCTAAAACCACAGCAACAAATTTGTTTTTAAATTTGATTATTTTTCAGAATCTACGTATAATGTATATACTAGGCCTACTCTATCAAGAAACAATTACCAGTGAATTAACATTCTTTGGATTGTTAAGACTACATTGTCTTGTGGCATTCATAGCTTAGTTGTATCTTCCGGCAATTGATATTTCTCAAATAATTGTGTTCATTATTCCATCAAATGTGATAATTCTGTTACCTGGTTCATCGTCATCCTGAAGTGACCGCTTGCGTCCGATTTGCGACACATCTAGCCAAAACACAGACAAGTTTAAGAAATTAAGTATATAGAGTGTACATAAGTGTGTAACATGAAAATGATCGGTAAATGATCCATGATCACTTTGAATTTACAATAACTCGTAGTACGTATAATACTTTTGCGTTGCAATTTGGCTGAAAAGAACAACATGTTTCCACATAAACTAAACATGAACATTTTGTAAGGGTTATTTAGAAAGTAATCCAAACACGAAGTGTCACATTATACGAAACACATCAACAAAGTTCAAATAAATCTAAACTTTTTTCACAATCTACGTAAAATGAATAGACTACGCCTACCCTGCCAAGGAGCTTTATCAATGAATTAAAATTATTTTGATTGTTAAGATTGCATTGTCGTTTGGCATTTACAGCTCATAACTAAGCTTTTATCTTCTGGCAATTGACATGTTTCAAATAATAATGTTTCTAATTCCATCAAAAATGATAATTTCTGTTACCTCGTTTAACGGCATCCCTAAGCGCCTTCCTGTGTGCACTCATAACTGGAAGATAGATAAAGATATGAAATTAAGTATAGAGAGTGCACATGAGTATGTAAGACTAGATGCCCACGTGCAGCATGTCGAGCCCACAATATGTCAAAAGGGCTAACTCCTTACCAAGTAGAGATGGGTCAAAATACACCTAAATATTGGATGTAACATGCATGTGGTACCACAGAAAAGTGGTCTCGATTTTTCTCTACAGCCAGTAATAAAAAAGTTACAATATAAGCTATTTATAGTAACAACAAAGGGAAGTAATTCTAAAAACAAGGGTAGCCCATGGTGGTGAACATTTGTACAAAGTAACATCAAAATCCGCCCATGCATGAAGAAGAAATGCTCCAGACAAAGTTATTCTTGACTTTGAACTTTAACCTCTAAGTGTGACCTTGACCTTAGAGCTAGGGACCTGGTTCTGTGCATGACACTCCGTCTCATGATGGTGAACATTTGTGCCAAGTTAAATTAAAATCCCTCCATGCATGAAAAAGTTATGCTCCGGACAAAGTCATTCTTGAATTTGACATTTGACCTCCAAGTGTGACCTTGACCTTAGACCTAGGGACCTGGTTCTTGCGCATGACACTCCGTCTCATGATGGTGAACATTTGTGCCAAGTAACATCAAAATCCCTCCATGCATGAAAAAGATATGGTCCGGACAAAATCGGACGCACGGATGCACTGACGCACGGACGCACGCACATACACCGAACCGCCAAAAGTGACGACTATGTCGAGCTCACCGCAAGCGGGCTCGACAATGAAAATGATTGGTTAATGATCAATGATCACTTTTAATTTACAATTACTCGTAGTGTGTATAATACTAAGAAAGATGTCTTAACGACAGAATTGACCATTATTTGTTCAGAACTACATTTCTAGCGTTGCGCTTATGTCGAAATATATCACAATATGTATTCAATGATTTTTTAAACACAAACATGATAGAAAGTTTTCTGACAACACGGTTTTATAACCAAATGACACGAAAACCGCGATATATACATCAATAGAAGAATGCAGAAATTCTTTGAGCGGGAGTGCAGTGACAAAAAGCTATATTTAGAGGACGTGCATTGTATCATATCCTTTACTCAACACTGCCTTATTTTAAAATATCTCCGTGTTTCATGTGAAATTTAGCTAGTATGGAACATAGCCATTATTGTTTTTCTTCATTTTGCTGTTCATTCAAAAACGCAGGCTTAGGTTTGCATCCAACGGTGTACCGATGCTCTTGTCTCTTTCGAAGAACGAAATCAATGTTCTCTTAAGTATTGAATTTTATTGACTCGCTAGAGTGATAATATATTATAAAAGACAAATCTTTTGTGTAAAAGTCAGCAGCCAGTCGGTCCACTCTTAAGTAAATTGTAAGATACGTGTTGCAATTCCAGATGTGATGCAATCTCAAATTTAATAGCTAAAGATTTGAAACAAATAGGCATTTTTGAAACGCTGTATATTTAGTTGTAATTTGACCCGTTTGTATTGATAACGTCCAAATTAAACTGGAATCGAAAGACAACTTTCTAAAATGTTGTCTGGCATAGATTTGTTCTATTTAAACTATGCGCATCACATGGTGCTAATTCTTTTCTGTTGTTTGAAATACCAGGATGTATGTCAAAATGTCGATGTCAAGGTCATCCCATGTAAGTATTGAAATTTCTTGGCTAAACGTAACAAATAGAGCAAAATTTATCTGTATAGCTACAAAAACAAGAAAGTTATTCAAACATGTACACTAACACACTAATGTCCCCAATGCATAATCAGAACACACACGGGAGATAACATAATACTTCCTGATATCAGTATGTTTAAAACCTCATCCCTGCGACAGAGATAATTTTGACCCCAGTTGCATAATAACACGTTCTGTAGAGGACTATAAAAAATAAATAGAATTAAACATGCTAAACCATAAACTAGGTGATATTCATTTGAGAAACTTTTGGTGTAAAGTCCAAGTTTTGTGAGATATTTGTTTACCGTTTATATAAGTTCTTGACAAAAGCTGTCACTATAAAAAAACATAAACTGAAATGAAACTAAATGTATGGTTCTTAAGCAATACTTTGCGAGTTATGCTCAGCACAAGAAAAAACAACTGTGGGTAGTTACTACAAAACTAAGTCTGAGTCATGGTACTTGGTACTTATACAGTTAACGTTTACGCATTGTCTTCTATCGATATGTGAAATATCAATTGATTCCTTTTTACACTCTTTGAATTATGCCCTGTACGAAAGCCGAACTGACTGATAGACAGACGGTCGGGTTGAAGGAAGTATGGGCGGTGCTTTTCAGCGGGGGCATAAAAAAGAGTACGGTCAAAATTGTTTGCACATGAAAGAGATGGTATTGAATCAAACTGTGTCAATTTATACGGTAACAGATTTGTTTCGTTTTGTTTAACCCCCCTCTCCCCCCCGTTTCCTTTTGGTTAAAGTAATGACTTTACTGGCGAAATAGATCGTTATTGCTGTCTATAGGGCACGGATGCACCACTTTCGGAACAAAAAAAGCTGTTCCTCATAAGTGCATAAGTGACGAATTTCCCAAAAGAAGTGTATCACAGTCTGTGACCTTGACCTTCAAGGTTTGGACCCGATGCTTGCCCACGACACTTTATCTCCATGTGATGGGAATTTGTTCCAATTCATTTTAAAATCCTACAATGTATAACAGAGTTACAATCCAGACATAAACATTTGCATATTTACAGAATTGTAAAATGTGTTACCTCTAAGTTTGACTTTCACCTTTAAAGAAAGGACGCGGGGCTTGTGCGTGAAATGTAAACTCTGTGTACTCAAAACTGTACGAAATAGTATTAAAATCCTTCCATTCATGACAGAGTTATCATGCATACAGGATTCATTGACATTTAAACTGTAAGTGCGACGTTGAACTTTGAGGTTGGGTTATGGGTTTTGCCCGCGACACATCTGCTTCATGTGCTGAATATTTGAGCTAAGTTATTTTAAAATCATTCAATGCATGACAGAGGTATAAACCGGACACGAATGTGTGAATACATACAGGATTCCATTACCTTTAAACTATAAGCGTGACTTTGACCTTTGAGGTATTGACGTGGTTTTATACGCGACATATTGTCTTGATGTGCTGAACATATGTGCCAAGTTATTGTAAAATCATTCAATGCATGACTAAGTTACAGTCCTGACACAAATGTATGCATATATATAGGATTCCATTACATTTAAACTCGTAGTGTGACCTTGGCCTTTGAGGTAGGGACGTGGGTCCGGCACGCGACACGGCATCTTCATGTGCTGAACATTTGTACATCCCTACGAGTATAACAAAGGTACGGTCTGGAGTAATGGAAGAACGGACACACGGACGGACACGGACAGACGGACTGTGCGATCTTAATATGCCCACGTTTGGGAGCATAAAAACAGGTGCACAAATTCACTTTCTGATCAACAAATCTACATATTGTATACGTTGCATGATTCTACATCAAATCCGTTTTGATGTGCGACACAACTTCAAGAATGCTGAACTTTACTTATTCAAGGGATGTAACTCTGCCTTCAATGAGCGAAACTACAAGCAACATCACAGGTGCACACGTTTCATCTGTGAAAGTTTGAGGCAAATACTCCCAAAAGTGTCTGATGCGTTGGACACATATATCTATTAACTATATCCTACATACTGAAAGTAACAAAGAGCAATAATTCTGGTAAAACTGGTTGCAGACATAATTCCCTCTTTTATGACTACCTTCATATCAAAGTATATCATATGTGAAAGTTTAAATCGAATACTTCCAAGAGTGTGTGGAGAGTTGGAAACACAATATTTCGGGACTCACAGACGTACGGGCAACAGCAATACTTCTTGCCTTCCATATTGTGGGTCATACAAACAAAACACATCAACAGTTCAAAACAAACTAAACTTTTTTCACAATCTACGTATATACTACGCCTATCCTGCCAAGGAACATTTATCAATGAATTAAAATTCTTCTGATTGTTAAGACTAAATTGTCGTTTGGCATTTACAGCTAAAAACTAAACTTTTATTTCGGCAATTGACATGTCTGAAATAGTTATGTTCCTTATTCCATCAAAGGTGATAATTTCTGTTACCTTGTTCAACGATATCGCTAAACCGTCCTCTCATAACTGGAAAAAAGGTAGATAAATATATGAAATTAAGTATAGAGAGTGTATAACAAAGAACTATAATTATATTATAGTATTCCCCATTTTTTAATATCAAACTTTATGTGAAACCCTTGTCCGGAGTATAACTCAGAACGATGCATTGGATTGAGTTAGTATTATACTGTGATAAAAGACTTTTAGAGCGGGTGCAGTGACCAAAAGCCGTATTCAGGGGAAGTGCAGTGTTTCATAACCTTAACTCTACAAATATATTCATTTATCATGTCGAATTAAGCTTGTAGGGAACATAACCCGGAAATAGTTCTTCATATATATTTGATATCAAACACAATGAAACAGAATATGGAAAGTAAGTGATATGTTCAAAGATCATAGTTTTATCTGACTGTCAGATTGAATTATATCCCTTTATTATATTTTGCTCGTCTGCAGTGCAAGTGTTACAATAATCATGCGACATACAGGACACTTGTTTAGTTTTTGTTTGCAAGAACAGTGCATGTGTGCTGCTCATTCAAATATGCGGGCTTCTGGGTGCATCCATCGGTGTTACCGATGCTCTTGTCTCTTTTGGAAAAATGAA
Organism: Saxidomus purpurata; assembly: GCA_022818135.1. Classification (NCBI taxonomy): domain Eukaryota; kingdom Metazoa; phylum Mollusca; class Bivalvia; order Venerida; family Veneridae; genus Saxidomus; species Saxidomus purpurata. The sequence continues at coordinate 46,728 of JAFMSR010000258.1, read as the reverse complement.
AAATTAGTTGTCTGAACTATTGAATTTTTCGAAAAGCTAAAGTAATACTCTATTATAAAATACAGATTTTCGTGTAAAATCCAGCAGCCAGTCTGTCGGTCCACTCATGTATAAGAAAGATTGTAAGAAACTTGTTGCCATTTCAATTGTGATACAAGTGGCATTCCATTCACTCAAACTTATCAGCTAAAGTGCGGCTCTCGCTCATGATAGCTACTTTGTTTACATCTAGACAGTACCGTCAGAATTCGAATTATTAAGGTCAGTAACTCTTCAAAGAACCAAATAAAGCAGGAATGTTGAAATAAATATATGCTTTGTCATTAAAGATTTTTTAGCTACCAATTCAAGCCTGGAAGCTGGACAAAATTGCCAAAGAATTTCTAAGTGCCTATTTGTTAATAGAACTTTCGAAATCTGTCATACAATATTTTCTACTATATTTATTTATATTTATATAATCTTAATAGCGAAGATTAGTCGCTCTCAAGACTCACTCAAAAGCCAGTTTAACCTCAAAAAGAGAGGGGCAATGCGGAAATATATGTGTTTTGCCTACGGAGCTACAAAATTAAAAAATAATACTTTTTCGATGACATCGCGATGGAGTTATAAAGAGATTATATGCAGTAACTTTCTGAGCAATCAGAATATAGTTCGACTAGGAAGACGGACAGACTTTGAAATGACAGTGTCAACCCATTAAGGGGGTCACTGGTGAGGTTTTGGATTTTTGCACTTCCGGAAATTTACATCTGTTATATTTCAAAAATGACGATTTAACTGGAAAAATAAAAATATGCAGTAGTAAACTTAGGCACAATAGGAATATTTCAGTGCAAAAAATGAGCATTTTTGAGCTCAGATTTTGTGACTAAATTAACAAATTTGCCATATGCCAAAATGGGGGTAGGGGTACAAAAATAGTCCTTTCTTAAAAACCAATTAAGATATATACTTAATTTAAACTTTATTGCAAAAAGAATTGTAAGGATATAAAAATACATGAATAAATAGTTATTTTTAAAGTTCTTTGTTACAGACGTATGCCGAAATATCTCAAAGTTCGTCGAAATCTAAAAAACACACTTTTTGTCAGTTTTTACTGAATATCTTTCTTGTATGCACATTAACCACCATTTTTAGTTTTGCACTCTAAAACAAAGGAATTAATCAAACTGTAGGCAAAAAAATCTGAAAAACATTGTTATTCCTTTATCATGAAAATATTCATTTATTAAACATTGAAAAAATTAGTTTTAGTAAAGTGGGTGGGGTGACAATAAGGAGCGTAATATTTATACAGAAATACCATCTCTATCTCTAATTTTTCATCCTTACGTATGACATACTACATTAGAAAAGATTAGAAATTGATACCCATTATGAAGAAAACACCACATACATAAATGTTTACAATACCAAAATTCTAGCTAATTCTGCACTTCACTAGAAATGAATATTGCGAAAAAGTTAAGTCATTGACCCATTATTTTTATTCCAGAAATTTACTAGAAATATGTTAGTCTCCATAAAAAACAGGGTCAATAAAATTTCTTGTTATTTTGAATTACAGCAGTGACCACCTTAACATAGTTTTGCATTGCAATTTGGCTGAAAAAATAAACAAAATGTTTCAACATAAACTAAACATGCACATTTTGTAAGGGTTATTTAGAAAGTAATCCAAACACGAAGTGTCACATTATACGAAACACATCAACAAAGTTCATATGAAACTAAACTTTTTTTCACAATCTACATAAAATGAATATACCACGCCTACCCTGCCAAGGAGCTTTATCAATGAATTAAAATTATTTTGATTGTTAAGATTGCACTGTCGTTTGGCATTTACAGCTCATAACTAAGCCTTTGTTTTCCGGCAATTGACATTTTTTAAATAATAATGTTTCTAATTCCATCAAAGATGATAATTTCTGTTACCTCGTTTAACGACATCCCTAAGCGCCTTCCTGTGTGCACTCATAACTGGAAGATAGATAAATATATGAAATTAAGTATAGAGAGTGTACATGAGTATGTAAGATGAAAATGATTGGTTAATAATCCATGACACTTTTAATTAACAATTACTCGTAGTATGAAAATACTAAGAAAGATGTCTTAGCGGCAAAATTGACCATTATTTGTTCAAAAATACATTTCTAGCATTGCCTAACGGGTTTGAACAGAAATGACACGAAAAGAACGACATATACGTCAATAGTAGAACGCTGTTGTACCATAGCTATTGCATTTGTTAATTCATTATTTTATTCGAGCAAATTTTAAGTGATCATTGTGACTTGATAACAGCAATAAACAGTTTGCAAATAAACTATTGAGTACAGAATATATTGTAATTTTTTCAGGATAAATAAGACTAGTTTAGCAACTCATGTCAATCGAACAAGAATACAAACTACTACTGTATTTAAAATTCATATAATCGCCGATGTGTCTTTCTGTCCGTCTATCTGTATGTCCGCCAAACCTTCTTGTCAGGGGTATAGCTCATACAGTGTCAAAGAGATTGAGTTGGTATTTCTTACATTGATAGAGGTGATTGAGAGGAAGTGTAGTGACAAAGAACTATAACTATGGCATTCCCCATTTGTGAATATCAACCTTTATGTGAAACCCTTGTCCGGAGTGTAACTCAAAAACGATGTATTGGATTTAGTTGATATTTCATACAGTGATAACATTCATTGAGAGGAAGTGCAGTGTCTAAAAGACATGTTTGGAGGAAGTGTAGTGTCTCATAACCTTAACTCTACACTGACTCATTCGAAATATCTCTATGTATCATGTTGAGTTTAGCTTTTAGGAAGCCGTTCTTCATATTTATTTGATATTTTACACAATGAAAAAGGATATGGAACGTTATGCAATTTTCAAGGACTATCTCTTTATCAGGGTCTCATATTGAATTATGTCCCTTTATTATTTTTACTGCAGTGCAGTTGTTACAATATGTATGCGAAAAAAAAATACTTGTTAAGTTTTCATTTGCAAGAACAGAGCATGTGTGCTGTTCATTCGAAAACGCAGGCATTGGGGTGCATCCGCTGATGTTATCGATGCTCTTGTCTCTTTTGAAAAATGGAATAAAAGTTGTCTTAACTGTGGACTTTCATAGACAACATAGAGTACTGCTACATTATAAAAGACATATTTTTGTTTAATTTTTAACTAGTCAGTCGGTCCACGCGTGTATAAAAAAGATTGTACGAAACTTGTTGCCATTTAAGTTGTGATGTAAGTGGTATTTCATTCTCCAAATGTATTAGTTTAAGTGCGGCCGTCGTTCATGGGATATGCAATATAAAATCCGGGTAATAGCTCCTATGTTCATATCTAGAAGTATCCTCAAAATTCGAATAATTCAGGTCACGCACTTTTCATAGGACTAATAAAGCAGAAATGATGAAATAAATGTGTTGAAATGTTGAATTCGTGCTTTGTCATTTGTTTTAAATTATGTAGCTACCAAACAAGCCTGAAACCTGGACTTAATTGCTAAAGAATGTCTGTTTGTTTTTTGCGCATGTAATTGCTGTGCCGACTGGACCACAGAGAAGCATTAATGGATATAAAGAAAGGTACAATGTGATAAGCCAATATGTACCGATAAATGGTATTGAAACCTTGATTTCTTAATAATAATAAATAATATCGTGACCGTTAACCATAGAATTTAATCTTATACACTATTTGGCCATTCCTTTTCCTTTTCGGAGTCTTATAATAGTAGTAAATATTTTAAAATAATCATGCACCACATCTAGCTGCATACATGCATTCGTGTTAATAACGAGTTTCAAAAAAGTATACCTTGAATGGTTGATGCCTTAAATCACAAGTCATTCCGGTCAAAGGGCAATATCAGATAAATATTTTGCTATTCGAAAATGATTAAAACTTCTTTTGGCAGTCGAGAGGAATGACGCAATGCCAGATATCAAATATGTGTTATATTTATAGAAGAAATGTACTACAAATTTGAATATTACAAACCATTACACTAACGCTCGTATAAACTTTATCATTATATATATAATGATCGATACTGTACTATATAATCGTTTTTGGGGATAAGCCATAACATGTAACACATTTGTTTTACCTGATGAACTGTCCGTAGCCATATTAAAGACACCGTTTGAAGTATTATTAAAGACAACATAAACGATTGTAGCATTAGGAAAAACAGTTCTATGTCTAAGGTAACATATTATAATCACGTACATGTATACACTAAGTGATATTTTTTTTTTTTTTTTGAAGTTCCGTAAATCTCTAAATCTAACGAATTAAAATTGAGCAAACACAAGAATAATGTTTCTTTCATACCAACTGGCAGTGACTTTGTTGTTAGCTCTACTGGAAAAAGTCCAAAGTTATGCCACGCCGATTTGTCCGTTGACTGTCCGTCCGTCTGTCCGGCATCTTTTCCCTGATAACACTCTACAGTTCACAATTTTCATTTGACTTTCATGACACATGTTTATAAAGTTGCCTACTCCTATTCTTTTTAGGGGTCAGTGGATCAATGGTCAAAGTCACAGTGACCTCCGTTAGCTTCTCCCTGATACCACTCTGCAGGTCACAATTTTCATTCAACTTTCATCAAACTATCTCTTTCCAAACATGTATCATTGGATGTAACCTGTATTGTCTATTTTGTCTTGCAGTGACAATGACCGTGGCCACCAGTAAACAATAAGAACCTTAATACTGTAGGCTACGTACAAAACTAGCAGTGAAAATAACCGTGAACCTAAGAAAAAAAACAGTAAGACACTTAAGGACGTTGGCTACAGTTTCATATATGCAAACGGGGCCAACATTTTGATTTTCATAGAATTTCTTCAAACTTCGCATGTTAAGTGAGAATCAAGTTTGAAACAAAAACATTGTTCCCCGATCTGATTTTGAATTATCTGCCCTTGAAAGTCAGAAAATATTCTAAAATGTTGTGCTAATACTGAAGGGTCCGTAAAAGACATGTATAATACTTATGCACAGTCTTTTAGTACAATGAATGACCGAAACATTTTATTGGAAACCGTAGAAAGGAGTGTTCCTGTTCCTACTCAGATATGCCTTAATACACCAATCTAAAGAATATCGTATAACTTCCCAAGGATTGTATAGATATTACCACCGAAGTACCAGAAATACTACAAGAATGACATTACATTTCGGAATGCAACCAAATCTTGAAAAAGTTCATTCTACCACCTGGTACTTTGGTTCTTATATGTGCACGCAATTTTTACGTAAAAACGATTCTGTTTGAGTTCGTTACAATACCAGTTTGTGGAAATTAAACAAGTTAATGGGTATAAATATATGTGAAAATGACAACCACGGCGCCTTGGGTCTCATCTGTTATGGAGTCAATGTTATTACAAATAGTGGTTTGATTTGTACGTAAGTAGATTAAGTTAACTTATCGCCACTAGGTATTTAATTTGAAAATGACTTTATCCGTACACAATGAATTAAATATTTAACAATACAGTAATAATCAGGACACAAATGTAGACGTGAATTGAATGTTACTATTTCAAACAGGAAGACACCGATCTTAAACGGCATGCGAAAATAAACATTAAAATAACAATACAATGTACATTTTTAACAAATGGGTATTTTCCCAAAACCTTTGATAAAATCATTTTCACGTGTCAAATGATAAAGTATAGATAGATATCTTTATTGTGGAAACAAAAACAACTAATAGTATGATACGGCAAGCGTGTGGGCTAGAACAGCTTTTCTTGTATGGTAATATTGTCCTGTGATATAAGACGTCGCAATAAAAAAAAATCAGACAAGTCTTATCAGGTCGTAGTCATGGCAGTAGCATAATAAACTCTTTTATTGTCTCTCATAATTCTTGTTAGAATGGCGTACATATTAGTTACTGCATTTACACATATGAAATGTACATTACATGTATTTAAACAAAATTATTGTACAGTAAATTCTTTGAAAGAAACTCTTCCTTGATGAATAATCAACAATTTGCTAAAATCAAACTGTAGAAAAAAAGGCGACACACTAGTAATTTTCACATATCAATAAAATATATCACCTAATTAGGGGCGTAGCCGGGTAAATACAAGTTATAAGCAATCAATTTTTATGGGGTCCGGGGTCATGCGCCCCCTAAAACAAGTAAACAGCTGCATTATGGGACATATTTTGACGAAAAAATAAAGACCATAATTATTGTAGTTTTTGGTAAAACGGTTTTATTTACACGCATTTGTTTATAAAGATCGTAACAAGAATTAAAAATAGTATTCCCAAAATCATTTGAGAAAACATAACTGAGCAAAAACTGTTAATCATCTTTAAGAGTGATCTAGATAAACGGCTTCAGACGGACGGATGGAAAGAACAATAGATGAAATCCTACAAGAATAAAATATATCTTATTATTTAGTTATTGAGGACTGTGACCTCGTGTTGAGTACATGTATCATGTTTTAGACATATGCATAAACCTAATCAGTACATGCCAAGATCGTATTGCATTAGCTATGACAAAACAGACATCAGATACGCTTGTGTTTCCGTTCTTTAATATGTAAAGCATGGAGAGAGACATACCTTGTTTTATAACAAATCGCTGGAGTGAAGCAAATGACAGATCACGGTGCATTGTTGTAAATACCACAGAGTATCTATGTCTGATTACTTGATTACAATTTACATGCTAGTTTTAACATTTAGTGTATAGTGGATTGAATGTACAAACATTCATTGTTTCGAGGGACAAAACCTTTAATAAAAATAGTTAAAAAATTTCCTGATTCTGATCAATAAATCGCAAACAAATCCAATGACAAGATAATACTAAGTTTTCCTCAACTTTCAATATTAGTAACGTGTTCAACACATAAACCAAAGTAAATTAAAGTGCTTTCAAAGTGAGTTAAATTCCAACGTGGAACGAAGATACAAATATCAAAAACTTAATATTAGCCCAAAAACGCAAGAACGATTACAATGAGAGCGAGATTTAAAAAAATAAAGATCGCAAGGCCAGAATCGTTGAAGCTATTGACACCAAAATACGTAAATGTCGGGTATACGGAAGGCAACCTCTTGAATAGACCAGACGACAAGGTTTTGAACAATCAGAACACATTGCTTTGTGTCATCATGAATGTTAGAAACAGACGTTAGAACTAACAATATCCGGAAAAGAATGTCATCGGCCGTGTCCCGTGTTTAAAATCTAAATTTTGGGTTATGACTTACCTGCCCCTGAATGTTTTTCATTTTTATCATACATGTAAAATGATAATTCACAGCAGATGATTTTGCTGCACATAACTCCCTTAACCTCTCTATCATATCAATTTTATTGCACTTTTGACGTTTACAATTTTTTCACTTTCCAAACAAGGTGTAGGCCCGGGCTGCCTTGCCTTGTAGGTCTAAAGGACCTGACAGCAAAAGTTTTTTCTTGTTTTCCATGTTGATATGTAGTTTCATATCAGTTCCGTATCTGCTTACTTTTAAGTAGGTAAAATGAATATAGTCCTTTTGTAACCCGGTACATTTAATATTATGTGTGCTGGATGGGTACAAGTCCCATTTTATAGTTCACTTGTTGGCTCTAACTGACCTATTTTATTTCATTCAAATTTCACAACCTGGAAATAACCAAGTTGTTCACAACCGAATTTACAAAATTCACGCACACACACCTGATATTTATAAGATTTTTTGAATACGTAACTTTACCTATGAGTTGTAAGTTCTTAACATAGTTATCTGTTTCAATTATGTATGTTTGTAAAAAGGAAAAAAACTGCAAGCAAACATAATAGTTTGTCTAATTTACATATTTGTTGTTACTGAAAATGAGTTCATAAATGTAATAATCAGGAAAGAGATTCATATAAGCTGTATTGCTTTCTTCTCAATCCTGGATGTTGTTTACATATGTATTGTATGTGTTCATGCTTTGAGAAACAAATAAATAATGTTTAAACTAAAATTAACATCCATTAGATAGAGCATTTACAGTACAGTTCTAGATAAAAACTATATATTAAAACATTTTCTGTGAGAATAATATTAAAGACTGATTATGACAAATTATGTTATTTCATTAAACTCTTAAAAGTCCCTTAGGCACTATAAATGTAAAAATACCTGTTGTTCTATCACTACCACGTAAGAGGTCTATTATCAGTGAAAATGACCCATTATCTGTTCAAAAATAAACTGTTCAAATCGAAAGTAAATGCTACAAAATAAAGCGCAATTAAACTTAAAAAGCGACACAAATACGAAAAAAAGGCATATGTCAGCCTTGTGATGATAACATAGTTTTATCAATATACCAGCGAATTTATTATTATACATATGAGTAAATTTAAAGTAACTAAAAAATAAAAATTCAGTGAAATCATATCCCCCCGCCGAATGAAGCAAATCACTGAAAGAGATAGTGTTCTTTGAATGGAAATTTTATTTGTTTGAACAATTCAGAAAAAAAGAAGCATTTTAAAATTCCACAACCCTCACCTCCTAGGGGTAATTTTCTGCAAGTTATAGTCATAAAGAACTTAATTGTTGGAAGTCAAATTAATTCAGTACTTCTAGTTTCAGACAAGAAGAATTCTTTAGTTTCTATATAGAATATCTAAGAAAAAAGACTACATCCCATTAAGAGTTCATTTCAATAAAAATCCAGATTCTAAATGTTCCGTTGTGAGATACTACGAAGCCAAACATAATCAAATTCAAACAAACCTTTTCAAAAAAGAAGCTTTATCAAAATGGGGCATCATCTCAGGGGGGGGTTATACTTTTTCTGCATTAAACGTTCATACATATCCCGGTTGTTTTAAATTTAATTAAATCAAAACTATTAGTTTCAGAAAACAAAAAGTTTCTCATGTAGTTGTAGGCAAGGCACAAGTTATTCCACATTGCCTCTCTCTTTCTCTCTCTCTCTCTCTCTCTCTCTCTCTCTTTCTCTCTTCGTAACTAGTTAGTAGTCAAAAAGCAATCACAATATTATATCTTGCTAAAACTATTACTAAAGAAACTTTTTCCCGAATCCGACACATATTATTTGGCAAATAAAGTTCTTATCTGGCGTATATTTCTCGCGCAAAGCTGAAACCGAACACCATCATTTACTCTGCAGCCCTCAGCTGTAATGAATTACAAGAGTGCTTAGATGGTCATATACCGCTATCCTGCCCCAAAGACAAAAAGTAGGTCTAAAGTCATGATCGACGCCAACCGCTGACAATTTTTAAAATCTCTTCGCGAAACGGTAAACACATTCTAAACGTAGGTCAAACATCAATGTACCTAGTGATCTAACGTTTGACCAGATGTTACGTAGTTTCGGTCTTGTCTAAAGTTCATCAATACAAACTTTCTTCAAGATGACTGATGCCGGTGTGTCAAATGTGGCTTCTAGAGTTCGTAGGTTTTTTAATGATTTAAGCCGAAGTCCTACTTTTTGACCCAATGAAAACCAGTTTCAAACTAAACTTAGAGTTCATCAAAACAATTATTCTGATTAATTTTCAAGATGGTTTGGTTCAGAATGTGAATTTTAGAATGTTGAAGTTCTTTGAGTTCACCTTGTGATCTAGATTTTATGATGTGACTAATTTTCAAACTTGACCTAGAATTTATCAAGACATTTCAAGGATGATTGGGTGCAAGTTATGCTACTGGAGTGATCACAGAGGTTTGCTATTGTTTACCTGGTGTCCAAGGTTTTGATCAGACGTAATGCAATTTCTTTTTACGGATAATTGGGTACAAAATGTGGTTTCTCCAGTGGTTGGAATATTGTTTAATTATTTGACATGGTCTAGGATTTGACCCCGCGTTGGCTGGTTTCAATTCATCAAATAAATATTCTAACCAATTTTCATGACGATTGTACTTACAGAATGTTCAGACGGTAAGTGTGGACAGACAGGCAGGCAGACAGGCTTGGGTGAGCTAAAACAGAACATTTTCATAAGTCATCTTACACTAGCAAGATAAATCTTTCATGCAAAATCTATACCGTTCAAAATGATTTTACTCGCTAATTCTAAAGTAACAACAACAATCAACTTTATTTCAACTTTATTTGTACCAGGTTACATTATGTAACAATATGGTTTAATTCAATATCTAGACTATTATTTTGTAGGTAGTATTTCCATTCAATGTTTCTATATTAAAGACGCAATTTATGATTGTATGCAACAATCAACAACAGCAGTCAGTGTTTTCAACTTCACACTGTATTGTGTTTGATATTCCAAATGATGAAAAAAAAAGCAAAAAAAATAAATATACTTCTGAACTTTGGGGAACAGTGGTTTTAACTGATAAATTGGTTAAATTGTGGCATAGTCTTAACGTTGGGTAAAAAAAGAGGTGTTATAGTACCTAATTTGCAAGGAATTTCTTGCTCATTGATACAGATATTTTCAAAAATAGATCGTTTAATGTCATGCACAAAAATGGAACCAATAGAGAAAATGACAGTGTTTAGGTACGACTGGTACGAAGTACGCATATTGTACATTGCAGTACGATCAACTACAAAAGTGCACCGAATGCAACAATTATCTTCTTTTTTTTTTTTTTTTTTTCTTTTTTTTTTTACTTATGCACATTAGTGCCACCTTTCTCTCATCAGATTTTTACTGTCATTATTTTTATGGCAGTTCTTAATATCAATCTAGCTTTTAATCAGTGTATATAATCAGTCTGATGGTATGAATACATGTAGTCTCTTGTAATTCTGTGATAGAATGGCCAATGCATGTTTTATGTCTTATTTATTAATGTTTAACTATGTACATGTATTGGATGAGACGTAAATAAACTATTAAACTATTAAACTATCATGTAATTATTTTTATCATTATCTTGCATTTTCCCCATAAGATTAAAAAACATGATGCGATATTTTCGCATCAAATCTACATAAATATTTAGCAACTGGCGACCATTATACGCTTCCGTAGCACAGGTCTGTAACAAAGACTATCAATGGAACTTTATTGTTATTTATGTATCTTTATATCCTTACAAATATTCATGAAATAAAGTTTAAATTAAGTAAATATCTTAAACGTTTTTTGAGAAATGAATATTTTTGTACCCCTACCCCCCATTTTGGCATATGGCAAAATTTGTTAATTTAGTCACAAAATGTGAGGTCAAAATATTTTTTCTCAAAATTGTTCATTTTCATGCACTAAAATATTGCTATTGTGCCTAAGTTTACCACTGCATAATTTCCAGTAAATTCATCATTTTTGAAATATAACAAATGTAAATTTCCGGAAGTGCAAAAATCCAAAACCTCACCAGTGACCCCCCAGTTACCATTACATTGGGTGATAATTATTAAATCATAAGGCATTAACACCGCGTTTATTCAGTTATTTTATCCGCATGTTTTATTTGAACATCAACTTCAGGCGTTAATTTCGTGTACTATCAGGGGGTGACGATGCCAGAATATGAGATCATTGCGCTATATCAGAACAACATCATGAAGTACGCGTTCTTTGTACAACAACCAACGATATTTACGTCTGAAGATTGGTACTTTTCTGTAACGCTCGATATTTAAATAAACATGCTAGTAATATTACTGAATATGCCCATTTTTAACTCTTTTTGATCCAATATCATTGCCCAATGTATTTTAGCGAGTAATTATTGTCACGAGTCTAGAAAAGATTACTCAGAATGATATCACACAATGACATAATAATTAGCAAGTATCAACTTTTTCAAATGGTGGCATATACGCGTTTTCGTAGATACCATTTAATAGCGTGATATGATATGATCATTTGCATATTTGCCAAAATGTTCATGCTGGGATGGGACATTTTCTATTCAACGTCTGTTAAACGCGACCGCAGCCGATCATAATCCGTGTTTGAATGAAAAGAAAAAACAACAAAAGAGTGGAGACCTGACCCAATGTGAAAAAAAGTTCAACATTATGTGTATGAATAGAACAGTGCGTAGGATGTGTTTTTCAAAGCTATGGTAAAGTTAATAGCTTAAAGATAGTTATTACAAAATTAACTATAAGTATGTTTCCAACTGAAATACAATAAAAGTATCCGTATGAAACAAATCATGATCTACAAGTTTTGTTAAACGGATTATATGATTGGTGTTGTCGACAGTGTAGCATGAACGTCTTAGAAAACGAATTCCATCTATTGTTAGTTTGTCCAAAATATTACAACTTACGTAGGAAATTTCTAAAATCTTATTATTGCCGTTGGCCAACGATACAGAAGTTTGAAAATTTAATGTCTTCTACAAATAAGCACATACTTAATAATTTAGCTAAATTTATATACTTTGCTTTTAAAGAAAGAAACGACATGTAAAGTGTTTTTTTTCAAGGTGTCTTTAACAGTTCGTATATATATTTTATACTTTAACAGGATACGAATTGCTTCACATTTTTACAAAAATATACTTTGCCCTTGCAACAGAAACAGTTATAATTTGTTAAAAATAGACAAAATGACTAAAAAATGCAACAGAAATAGGAATAGTTTTTAGTGGTAACAATAGACATAATTATTAATGCAGTAAAACTTTCTCTGAAAAGATTGTGTATTTCATTGTCATGTTATTTGCTCCACACATGTATGCATTATTTTGTAATTGGCTATAAATGTAAATGTCATTTTATGCCAAATAAAATATATGTTATGTTATGTTATGTATTAGCGATATGTCAATTAATTGTAGTAAAAGTAACATTGTGCATTTCCGATCTGAGATCAACCCACATTTTTAAATGTGGACAGGAAACAGTAGACATTGTTGATAGGTATAAGTATCTAGGTGTTGTTCTACAAGTGCATCTTGATTTCAATGTAACAGCTGGGATGGTGGCGCAAAGTGCTAGTCGAGCCTTGGGTCTACTAATAGCCAAATGTAAATTAGTTGGCGGGGTTCCCCATAACGTTTTTACTAAACTGTATGACTCAGTTGTTTGGCCTGTCATAGCATATGGATCTTCGGTATGGGGTTATAAATCATTTTCATGTATAAATGCAGTCCACAACCGTGCTATGAGGTTTTTCCTTGGTGTTGGCATGTATACGCACAATGCAGCAGTCTCTGGGGAAATGGGATGGGTTCCACCCATTGTTCGCCAGTGGAAAACAGTTAACAACTTGTGGGCCCGTTTGTCCCAAACAAACAATTCTAGAGTAAATAAACGCATTGCATTGTGGGCCTGTTCCAAAATCAACCCGTTGCCGAAACTGGTTTTATTTTGTCAAAAAACAACTACTTGAGTTTAATCTTGGTTGCTATTGCAACTTGTTATTGCCTATACCTAAACAACCTTTCACCAGTCAACTGGAAAAAAATATCATGTATAAGTATTTGTCCGAGTGGTCCGCATCCATAAATAGCGTTGTCGGTACTTCCGGTAACGGTCGTAATAAGTTAAGGACCTACCGGACATTTAAACAGGAGTATGTGATAGAGGAGTACTGCAGGATGATTTTACCCCCTAGGCATAGGTCAGCGGTATGTAAATTCAGGTGTGGGGTTGCTCCTATTCGCATTGAAACGAGTATATATGAAAATGTGAGACTAGACGAACGTCACTGTCCTTTCTGTCACGTACTTGAGGATGAGTCACATGTTATATTGGATTGTTCGTTGTACGATGACCTCAGATTTGAATTATTTTCGAAAGCTATTGTTTTTTAACCTAATTTCGCAAATTTCAGTAAAGATGACAAACTTATATTTTTGTTCACTAGTCATAGTCAAGGCTGGTGAGCCTCAAAATAGGCTGAACCCGGACAAAATTCATACAGAAATAAAACTTATGTTTTCTGAAAGTTCAATATCTGTAGTATCCATAAACACAAAGTTCCCAAAAGTTCCCGCCTGGGAAACTCTACAATCCAAGATGGCCGCCAAGATGGCCGCCAAACTTTTGAAAAATACCCTATCACATGCAAGTGCTTACAAGTATCGCATATTCTATCAATGTTGCTAACTATCACTACTATATCAAAATTTATGGGCATATCTCTTGTTCTGATATAGTTTCCATTTCAGTAAAATTATCAGGAATTTGTACTAAAAAATACCTATTTTTTACTCTTTTGCAAAATTCTTATATTTTGTTTCCATTCTTTAAAATAGTTATAGCAAAAATGCCTGAGAAAGGATATCATTTGTTTAACCAATTCTATATGTGTAAATTTTGATATGTTTCGGAAACACTTCTTTTGAAAACCGCTCAAGCTTATTTGCTTGATTATTTTAAGTCTTATGATTTATCACAAAAAAGTTGAAAACATAAGTGAAACACGCTTTTATGCTATGGGTTGTGAAATACACAGTGAACATAATACTTGCATGATTCACCGAGTTTTCGATTAAGTTGAATCACGACTTCATGTGTGGTGTTTGCTTAATTTTATAAGATATATGTTAGTTTGATTACGAAAATATCATCCGTGGCTTAATGAGTAGCTTTTGAACAGTCAGTCAAATCAAAGCAAACATTCAATTCAATTCATTTATTTAAAGTCGACTCAAAGTTGGCAGACTTTGAAATTCATTGATGTACGAATACAGAAGTGTATTGTTCCACCCGACTTTTAAATACACGTGTAAGAATGTTTTTGTTATCGACTTAGGGCCCCTGAGTATACATCAATGGTAAGCAACCTCCAGGCACTAGAATCATCAGTGTCAATTCCTTTTCCTCACTCTTTTCACGATTATATAAAATAACATTCAGTATCCGATGATATTTATGTTTCTGAACACAATTCGTGCTGTAAACTAATAGCTATTTAATTCTATTAGCGGTTTGTATTCATGTCAAAATACATTTTGTTCACTATTCGTTTTTCACGTACATGTAAACAAATCAAAAGCATTCCTGCTAGACGTAGACGTTTTTCTTATCGCAAGCCATTTTAATATTTATTCCGAAAAAAGATATCTCTCTAATTTCAAACAGATATCTTTCGTTTTAATAATGATATCTTTTCACGTTGAGAGGTGTCCTTGTATCACAGACATATATCTCCTGTACAGAGACAGAGATATCTCTGTAAGTAGAAGAGATATCATTTCTTGGAAGATATCTTGTTACGCAATAGAGATATCTCTGGAACTGAAACAGATATCTCTTAAAGACGACCGCGGTTTTGATTTGATTTGAAGCAAATTTTATAAAGGTCCGTCCATAAGAAGGCTGGTGACCTATCATTTTTAAATTAGTTTTCAATAAAGTGATGTCTGAACAATTCTTCTGCAAAAAATTAAGAAATTCTCATTGCTTGAACATTAAGAAAAAAAACTTTGACAAATGACTACAAATTTTACATTTTGTTTTTCAGAAACTAATTCTCTTTATATTTTTATTTCAGTTTGAATACATTTTGAAATCTCAATTCATGTAGTTTCGTGAAACAGGATCAATTGCTTAATATTTTATATAAAAACCAATGGTGAGTTGCCAAATTTAGAGTTTTATGATTGATAAACATGAGATAGGGGTCATTTTCACTTCTTTCAGGGGTATACTTAAAATGTGTCCATTACTTATAAATAAGGCTGGTGACCTACCTTTTTTATTTTATTTTCTGACTTATTAGGTATTACCCTAACAACAAACCAGATTTCATAAAATTCTCATTGCTTGAAAAATATGATGAAACTGTAGCGAGCGTCTTTAAAAGACAAGAAATAAGTTCAAAATCTATTTGTGAGAGATATCTTTCAAAGCAACAAACACATAATAACTGATCCCCGTACTTTATTTCGTACTCGAAATTGTTCGTCTAGGGTCAGTGCATAACCAGGCTGGTAACATTGCCCAATCTGGCTCCCAAAAGCGTCTTCTTAAAAACTGAAAGCAGTTGTATTTAAAAAAAATTATTGTCATACAGATTGTATTATATGACATAGACAAACAAATCATATACTATGAGAAGTCAAAATTACGATAAATCGCGAATGTGAATGGCTTGGTATTTTCACAGAGAGTTATGAAAGGTCTTAGAGATATAAATAATGACAATAGAGTGTGAATAAACTAATTTCACAAACAATACATAGCCACAGTCACCTGAAGTTTGGATCCCCACCCCCATGATCCATCCCAGTAAATACAAGCAGTGAATGTAAACAAATAAAAGAAACTACAATGGGTAACTGAAGGTGTAGAAGAGGCAACTTTACAGGCTTACATCATATAGACAGTCAGATGGAAGATATGTATTACCATTACTTAACAAACATGGCAGTCCAGTTTTGATGGACAAAGAAAATGTGAAATACTTAAAGACACATTCGTTGGAAGAGCGCACATAGCAAATGAAAGATGATGAATTCATGGTAGAAATGTTCTCGTTTTTGACCTTTGACCTCTTCATTTGACATTGACCTTTGATTTAACTACCAGATTCATGTGCGTATGCGTTCATCAAATAATGATGGACATACCTGTAAAATAATTTGAAAATCGATTGAATGGTTACAGAGTTATGTGGGTATTCCACAAATTTTCAATGAAATTATCAAAAAATGCAGAAAATGCTCCAACAATCATTTTCCCGACCTGAAATCTTCGGGAACTTTATGATTCGTGCCTAAGCAAGCCATTTCCAGCCTGCATGCAAAAAATAATTTCTGTATGAATTTTGTTCGGGTCAAAAGTTCAACAGCCTGGACTATCAGCCATTAATTAGAAATTGTGCCAAAACCTGTTTTAATATTCTCCAACGTCGTCAGTTTTATCTTTGTAAATAATGTTTAACTTAATTTAAACAATTTGTCATTTAAAATTTTAGTTACCGCAAGAATCAGTTGCTAATTAGTTCTTTCTCGATCTGATCGAGAGGATAACAGATTTCTTAGAACATTTCTTAATTGCGCTATAGTGCTCTTTTTCGTTTCAGTATTTTTCCTATCTTTTTTAACTATATTTTAGATTTTGTTTTAGAAAGTTCCCCCTGCCCCCACCCCTCTCCTATGCCGAAAGAATATAAATAATTAAGGAGAAGTCACGCTAATAAAAGTTCAATACTTACTTCCTAAATATTTATTAATCTTTCACATTATGAAAGAATTAATGATAGGAAGATGTTATGCTTGTAAATATTTGATATCCTTAGAACGAAAGCGAAAACCAAGGAGAGAAACTTATAATTGCGGTACATTTGCACAAGAAATACAAGTGTAAATATAAATTGTGAATGTACATTACATCCTACTCCGTTGAGTGAAAGTGAACCCAGAGTTTGCTCAAAGAAGGTACAATAGATTTCAATACATCATGATTGAACTCATTATTATCTATAAAATTTCTAAAACCTGTTAAAAGACCAATTATTTTACGTTTACGATCAAGTGATAAGAAATTATCGGAAACTGTTTTACCGAATAAGAAGTAAAGATCGTTAAACAAACACACTCTTTTACGATTTGTATACACGCACTCTAAATTGATATGTTCACATGATGTATTATCAAAATAGCTTTGACATCTTTTACAAAAATTAGAGAAGTTCTCACTATAAAACTTGGCCATAATTTTGATACAATTGCTGCAATGCTTTGACAGAGATGGTGCTGACCTGCTTAGTTCCCACAATTGCGGCAATTTCGGTAAGCTGCGGTTTTATAACGAGAAAGGTAGACAAGAGAGTATCAGTTTGTATCCTAGATGTCCAGGAAGCATTTGCAATATCGTAAACCGTTTTGCGTACAATAGTTTTCCAGCGCGACCAGATGAGATGTACTCGAGTATATAGTTTTCTAAGGAATATTTCCTAATAATCTTTACAATATCAGGTATAAAGCCTAGCTGTACATGACGATTCTTTTGATAAAAAGAAATTAAACGATATGTAAACAATTGTTTAGATATGTGACTTGTTATAAGACTACACAGTTGACCAAGAAATAGCAACTTATTGTATTCTATACTCAGTTCCAAAAGAAAGTGTGCACTTAGGTTTTTGTCAATTTTATGTATTACTTTTAACAGAAATATTATGATGTTTGGCATCAAAATTTAGAGCAATTTATGCTCAATTGCCTGTGCATTGGCAGTGCATTCAATCGATAGCAAATTGTGTACATGTATAAAGGTAGTGTTCGAAATTCGAGACCGATACGTTTTATCAAAATGGAGAAATAAAAAAGTGCACACTTTCTTTTGGAACTGAGTATATTTCCGACTCCAGTGGCGCAACACCAGCTAAACTGAGACAAATATCAGTGCGTGTATAAACCGGAATATTTTGTATATATTTGATATATGTGTTTTTTCAAGATGTAGTATCTGTGTCTTATTTAAATCGGACCATAATTCACAGCCCTAAAGGGCTCTCGGAAGTACGACCGATTTGTAAATTTTTAATGAAGTTGATGGATGAAGCCCATTATCATGTAAACCAACATTGATAAGTCTTAACAATGTATTTCTTAGTTTTCTGCACGGAGCGTTAGGTGTTAGGCGACGTTTTCAGATATTTATTACAAATGACTCCGAGATGCGTATAATTCTCAACTTCTACAATATTACTTTTTCCTAAGCGCCGTGTTCGATTAGTGAGAACATTTCTGGACTCATTGTTAACCATAATTCCGCATTTTGAAGGGTTGTAAAGGTACCGCCACTTACAAGAGTATGCGTTACATATATCAAGCATTTTCTGTAGACCTGTTTTAGACAATGATAGTAATACCATATCATCAGCGACACTTAGAGAACTACAGTCTACATTAGCAATGCATAGACCATATCCAGAGTCTACCAACTGTCGAATGAGACCGTCAATATAGATTAAATACAGGAACGGACTGGTTATCCCCCCTTGTCTGGTACCTTGAAGGGTTGGGAAGCTGCAGTCAGATATGCTATTTCTATAACGCACAGAACTGTGTAAACCAGAATACATGTTTAATATACACTGTAAAGTTTTAATATCATACCGTTATGTATAAGTTTGTAAAACAGACCATTTAACCATACCCTGTCAAAGGCTTGTTTACTGTCCAAATAACACGCATATAGCTTGCTCTTATTTTCTTTAGCAAAATAAATACATTCACGTAGACTGAATGATGACAAGAATTGAATGGTCATGTACTGATATTTTATCTGTCATAGTTTTATAGAAATGTTGTGATATTGTACATGAATGAGACTTAGATAAAGATATATATATGTCATATTTCAAAATACCGTCTCGGTTGGATAGGTGTACAGCACTTATTTCGTTAAATGATTATGATATTTCTGGATATAAGAAAAGACAAACCAGTTCAGGCCAGCAAGTCACTAAGTCAATTATAGTTTTCTTTGTTTCGTTTTTATCTAAGGAGCTGAACCTCACGATGGTAAAAGGTCATGGTGGGAAAACGGAAACCTTCTTATCAAAGTTAATACAATAAAGGGTCTTATTATGTAAATGTGGAAAACAAAGCAACCATTATGCCTGAAGTGACACATATTTTATTCTGATGTACAAAAACAGAGAATTTATGTCGAGTTCACTCATAGATATGTCCGCATAGAATTTATGCATCGTTGTTGTTTTGTGTATATAATATCACTTTAGTGTATCAGTTTAAGCGAATTTTATGCGTAAATCACTGTCTCTCTTTTATGCCGAGCTGTCATGACAACGATATTGTCAAAGCTTTCTCTATCTCTTGGGTCACATGATATCTCCTGTCCTTGCGGGAACTGAAAATTCCACCGTTGTAACAAGCGTACCATATACAGGAAGTAGCGTGTCTTTAAGCTATATCCCAAAATGCAACACAATATCATATGACGGGCATTTCTATGCACGTTTTTTACAGTATTAAAACAGCGCTCTAAATATTAACAATTTACCTACAAAATATAAATTGCTTACCATTTAATTCTGAGAGATTCATTATATGTTAAAAAAGAGTGCTCAATGAAATTTAAATACCATAAAATTAAACAGTGCAGTCATTTATGCGTTTGCGTTGATTCATAAGCATATCTGCACTGACCTCAAAGACATATGTACATGCTGGCAGCAGGTTAAGAGTTAAACTTATTTTTTATTAATTTCGTACATGTACATGTTTAGTATAAGGTTGAATTAAACGAGAATAGTTAAGATGTGAAAAATCCATTGTACTACAATATATTACAAACGGTTTTAAACAATTTCTCAGTATCTATCAAGTGTTTTATCAAGTTTTTTATCAATTTATATTACCCTTCAAAATGGTCGCATTGGTTTATAGTTAAGAATGTTGCTCAAGCCACAGTAGATGCTTTTAAACACATAAGAGATAATTTTACAAAGTTATTTCTGTTATTGTCAAATACAAATTAAGATATACATACTTGAAAGGGTGGATTTTTATTTTAGACTAGGATAGTCAAAAAAGATTTTCACAGGTTTCCTCTATATGCAATGTGAATGAAACTGTTTAGTACAGTCATTCTGGGGTTGGACCGGGAAAAAATTTGAACAGAAATGAATCCTTCACCATGACTTTGCAAATGGACTACCTTTTAACATAAAGAAAAGTTCCCATTGATATGTGTGGTGGAAATGTTATTTTTTGGGTATTTTCATGTTTTTTCGATGTTTTAGATGGGAATTTCTGTAATTATATTTCTTATTTTGATTATTTTCAACAAATATTTATGTTGTTTTCAATTTTTAATCCAAAACTACTGTAACTATGTAATGAAAAAAAAATTGGGTGGAAATTGTCCATATTCACTTACTTTTTGGGGCATTTTCATCCTTTTTTGCTGTTTTAAGTGGGAATTTTTGTAGTTTAATGTTTAATTATGATTATTGTCAACAAATATTTGTGTTATTTTTATTTTTCGATTGGGAGCTACTATAACTATTCAATAAAATCTTTTTGGGTGAATATTTTCCAGATGCGACAACTTTTTTGGGTAGTTTCGTGCTTTTTTGCCGTTTTAAGTGGAATTTCTGTAATTTAAATTCTTTTTTTGACGATTGTCAATTCATATTTATGCTGTTTTTGTTTTTTTCTATTCAAAACTACTTAAGCTTTAAACTAAAACACGTGGTTGAAAATATCTATATTCATCCAATTTTTGGGGCATTTTCATCCATTTTTGATGTTCTAAGCACAGGTGGCCGGCGCGGGGTTTGGACCCCCATCCCCCAGAGGCCCCTCTACAACCCTGGTACCCCATATACTGATATATCAAAACAAAATATTAAAACAAAAAAAAATTTTTTTTCACTATATACACATAGTAGTAAAGGTATAGCACTATCGGGTCCGGAAATCACGAAAATATACACTGACCTTATTCAACAAGGCCGTGTGTTCATAATTTCTGACCGATTTTCAAAAACTTGGTCTTGTTCAACGAAGAAATAAATACTCTGTAACATTTTGCATATATTTGGTCCATAAATAGCTCTCGCAAAATGCAGCGAGCCAACAAACTTGTAAATTTCAGTTTACACTACAATGTGACCGCTGTTACATTACGTTCGATTCAGTACACAATTTCATAACACTTCGTGATTCCCAACCCAGACCGACGTAAATCAAAAGAAAATCAACTTTGAAAAGACTTACCATCGACGAATTTAACATCACTTAGGTATACAACGTACTAAGTGTCACTTGTTTACAATCCTGGTCAAGTTGAATACTACGCGGCCATGATGACAGCGGTGACCCGGAAGGACTTGTATAAACTCCGTACAATTTCGTTTTGCAAACAAATCTTTTAATAAATACCAAGTAACATGAAAAATAAACTAAATTATTATATAAAGTAACTAGTATTTACTTTATGAGAAAGAAAAAAGAGACAAATTTGTAATAATAAAAAGATATGTTTTGAAAACGGGATTGTACGGAGTTTATACAATGCTATCCGGGTCAATGCTGTCATCATGGCCGCGTAGTATTCAAAGAAACAAGGATTGTAAATAATGGATACGTAGTGTGTTGTAAACATCGCTTTCATTAAATTCGTCGATGGTAAGTCTTTTCAAAGTTGATTTTCTTTTGATTTACGTCGGTCTGGGTTGGGAATCACGAAGTGTTATGAAATTGTGTACTGAATCGAACGTAATGTAACAGCGGTCACATTGTAGTGTAAACTGAAATTTACAAGTTTGTTGGCTCGCTGCATTTTGCGAGAGCTATTTATGGACCAAATATATGCAAAATGTTACAGAGTATTTATTTCTTCGTTGAACAAGACCAAGTTTTTGAAAATCGATCAGAAATTATGAACACACGGCCTTGTTGAATAAGGTCAGTGTATATTTTCGTGATTTCCGGACCCGATAGTGCTATACCTTTACTACTATATGTATATAGTGAAAAAAAAATTTTTTTTGTTTTAATATTTTGTTTTGATATATCAGTATATGGGGTACCAGGGTTGTAGAGGGGCCTCTGGGGGATGGGGGTCCAAACCCCGCGCCGGCCACCTGTGGTTCTAAGTGGTATTTCTGAAGTTTTATTTTTTTATTTTGATCATTCGTTTTTATGTTATTCCTAGTTTTATTTAAATCTACTGTATCTATGAATTAAATATCTGAGCGAATTTTGTCTATTTTCACAAACTATTTTGGGTAATTTTCATGTTTTTTATGTTTTAAATCACATTTTCTGTATTTCATTTACGTGTCGCCCTTTCGGAGAAAATGCGATACACAGGAGTCGCTTTGTCTGTCAGTAGTACCAGTCTGTCAGTCCGTCAGAAAAACATAATGTTGGCTATAACCTTGCCATTTCTTAAGCTTTCTTCATCAAACTTTCAAATTATATTGCTTATGACAAAAGGCTCGTGATGCCGCCCAATGTTTTAGGTCAAGGTCATTTTTGACAGAGTCATGCTCATTTTGTAATTAGATTTTGTCATGAGAACCTAACGTTGGCTATAATTTTGCCAATCTTAAGATTTCTTCATCAAACTTTCAAATTGTATAGCTTATGACAAAAGGGTCATGATGCTGCCATATTTTGTAGGTCAAGATCATATTTGACAGAGTCATGCCCCTTTTTGTACTTGGATTTTGTCACAAATTATTGGTTATTATGACGAAGTGTAAGAGGAAGGGCGACACAAGTGTTCTACTGAACACCTATCTAGTTTAAATTTGATTATTGTCAACATTTATATCCTTCATATTTTTTTCTATTCTACTAGCAGCTTGATTCTTGTCAAATTGGGTGGAAATGTATCAGTTTGACCAACTTTTGGGTCATTTTCTTGTTTTTTGATGTTTAAAGTAGTAATTACTTAAACAGATTAATCAAGTTTTATTTTTTGTCAGCATATATTTATTTGTCACTTAGTCTCACGTGGACATCAACCAAATTCTAGCTAGCAAACAATAAAACAAGCTGGATTCAACAGGAAACCAGACTACATACCTTGCCCAGGAGGTCGAAGATGTAATCAAAGAAAAAGAAGTAACACTTGTTAGTTGGATTGATCTCCAAAGAGCATTCGATAAAGTCTGGACTAACTGTCTCCTTGTGAAGCTACTACGGAATGGAATGAATCAGGGGCACAATGTACAAACAGAACAAGTGGTATCTGTTCAATGCAAGACCTAGAGTCTGTGTTGATGGGATACAAAGTTGTAAGTTCTTACAACCACATAGTGGCCCTCAATGAAATGTATTGTCACCCACCCTCTTTCTTTTTTCCAAAAAAGCTTCCAAGAGGATTTGAAGCTTCCTCTATGCAGACTACCTTGTGTTTCGATGCATCAACTGCTATATTTAGGATGCAGCAACCTGCGGACATGCTTTCAACATGGACAGAAGACTGGTGCGTACATGTAAACGCAGGAGACAATAAAGCTAGCGATAATACATAAGTTAGTTGACACTAATTGAGTGAGCAAATGAGAAGATACTGAATACAGTATACTTGGGAACAGTGAGGCCCACCGTAAATACAGCTCTACAGCTAAGACGAGGGATACAAATACAAATCAACAAGTGCCGGATAAGGTCCAAAACAAGGCCTTAAGAATAATTACTTGATACAAGTGTGCAGACAATTTTAAGGCAATAGAGGAAGTCACTGCCATTCTACTTATTGGTAAGAGAAGGGATGCGAAATCGCACATGCAAGGCAGCTAGTACCAGTTCTTCCCAGATCACCCCATGAAAACAAAGCTTTAGGCCCGTTCGTCTGAAAAGACAGAACTGTGTCCATGAATCCATGAAGATGACAAAAGCAAATGCTGCCTATCTTGGGTCACCGACAACTTTTGATCACTGGGATCTGCCGGAGCCACAGTGGTACAACATGTCAAACATTAGTATCTGCACAACAGTACTGGGTTCCAACTTGGTGTGGAAGATGAAAATATCAAGAGATCCATAGCACAAGCCATGTTCTCAGAAGATTATCCATCAGAGACATAGACGCATATGTACTCAGACTGCTACAGCTGCTATACAAGATGGCGGTGCTGGTATTTTCACAATGTACACAACTGGTGGGTCAGAGATAGTTAGCATACAAGCAGGCAAGCACTGTTACAACTACAAAGCAGAAATAGAAGCCATCATACAGCATCGAAAACTGCTGAAGAGTCAGAAAAGGACTGTCATCGGGTAGTTCTTCTAACAGATGCTCTATCAGTCCAAAAAGCATTGGCATATGTCAAATTGTAATCCCTTGCCCAAGAACATAACATGTTCAGCGAGAAGCAGAAAGTCTCACTCAAATGGATGCATACAAAAACACTATGGTGTTCATGGCAATGGGATGGCAGAGCAATTGGCAAATCAAGGGATAAGAGTCGACCAGTCACTCCATAGAGTCACTTATGAAAATATTAAAGCTCACGGCGACTAAGATTCTTACAAGAGTGTAGAGGCAGAAAGATGGCTACCATCTACTAGACAAATGGGAACAAGCTATTCAGTATTCAGAACAGGACACAACAGGCTTAATGCTCATACATATGTCTGAAAAACTAAAGCTGTTGCGTGTGTGGTCTTTCGGACCAAACACCATTGCATTTACTTGAGATATGTCCCATTCACTCCCCCATCTTTTTAAAGTAGGAATTTCTGTTACTGGATTTTAAACTTCGATTGATTATTGCCAACATGTATTAATGTCTTTCGTGTGTTTCTATTCAGTAATACTAATAGCTTTATATTACTACATCTATTTTTATGAAAATTTACCTCTCTTGGTCAGTAATTTGGGCATTTTCTTTGCATTTTTATGATTAAAATGGGAATGCTGAACTTCTAGAAGTTTGGTTCTTAACCAATTGTTACCTATCTTCACTATCTTTTGGAATTTGGTCATGTTTTTATGATTTAAGTGGGAATTTCTGTAATTTGAAGTCAGGCAACATACATTAATATCCCTCATAGTCTTCAATAGGGAATTTCAATAAAGAAAGCATCTGCCAAGTACGGTTGTCTTCAATAATGAAGAATTTGTGAATGAAAATGAGATCACTGATAATTTCTTGTTTTGGTATATATTTGCTGCAAAAAAAAAAAAATATGTAGACATTACCATACCTCAACATAAAATGGCAGAAAACCTTGATTTAAATACCATAAATTTACTTGAATAAAATCAGATGACGAAGGTTTTCAAAATAAGTTTTATGGTTTTCAAAAAACGATTATTCCTATCATTCTGCATGCTCGAGCAACACAAGTCCCTTCAGTGCTTTGATTTCCTTTGTGTATTTTTTCTGTTACATCATAACTAGCCTCTATTATAATAACGGAAGTGGTTTAGTTTGCTGACTCGAGATAACTTCACCCTTTTGGTTGAAGGCGTTAGCATCGAGCCAGACATTTTATATGACAAAGTAAGAAGTTTAAAACCGGAGGTAGGAGTCTTGTACTTGTTCTTCGCAGAAATCCTATTAACCTGTTTATATTTTTTCATTCAGCTTATATTTTTATTTCTTATCACTGTAAATTGTTTTGCATGTAAAAGTAGTCAGTTTTCATTAAACAAAAGAAGAAACAGGTGAAAAGTGAAAATAAACAAATGACCATGCAATACAAAGTTAAATTACGTGTTTGTTACTAAAAACAACCATTTGACCTTGACCTTCAATTAGAGGTCAAGTAAAAAATGTCTGTAAAATGTTTAAAATAGATTGCTAATCAAAATGTTTGAAAGAAATAATACAAAAACCATTAAAATATACCAAAATATTGCAAAAGATGCAATAAGTAATGGTGAACTTAACCCTATTTAACATTTAAAGGGTGTGACCTTGACCTTGAAAATAAACTATGTCCACCAATGGAACTTTTGGGAACTTTGTGGTTTCTGAAACTACAGATGTTTGTGATACTGAAAATACATGTTTCATTTCTGTTCAAATTTATTCCCACTTTAGCATATTTTTAAGCTAGGATGACTGTACTAGTTATACAGATCATTATTTTTGGGTTATAACTAGGGCAATGTTTATTATTCTAGGAGAATAAATCACTAATTAATGTTTTATTTAAAATTTTGATGGTCACTTTGAACGGTAATATCACTTTAAACGATTAACGAAAACTGATCGTCATAGTAAAAGTCAGACTCACTTGTAATTGCAAATTAATGCGCATTCTATAGATGATTTCAACACCATTTTGACTATAGGATAGAACTTTTACATATGTTTATCTACATATATATGCATATGTAGATTTAAGTTGTGTATTCTAATGATATTGGACAACTCGTATATCTATTATAATTTACAGAAAAGTATTTTACACAAGATACATGTATATACATGTATATGGAGACATTTCTGGTGAAAAATGACTTCATTTTCGAAGCACGTTTACATAGGGATTCATTTTACTTCAACACGCGATTTGTTGCCTTGACAGCTAACATGGCTTAATAAAGATACAAAGTAACTTAGTCTGTGAATTTATCTACTGTGTCCCTCATTAATATGAATCTTGTTATACTATATGCTTCACGTCGTGAAGATTGAATACATGAAAGACTTCGCAAGTGTTTAGGGCAAAATAAGTAAACCGGATCATCTTCAATTTTTGAATTATTACAAATTGCGAAAATTGCAAAAATCGCACGGAGTCCGTACGGACAGAACATCGTACGAATTGTTTGAACTCGTAGAGGACTCGGGGACTCGGTTAAAATGTTTCGGGCTCCGTTCGACATCCTTGACGATTCTAGCAAAAGATGAGAATTTTCATGTATAACCGAACTGGTTTATTCTTGTCGTACGGACACCGTACGAACACATGTGCACCGTACGAAGTACGTCAGAGCTCCTTCAAAGCTCCGCACGACTTGTCTGCGATGTACGTACGGATGTCCTATTATTGCATTTCCAAAAGTAGGACATCGTACGGATATGTGACCAAGGAATGAAAATTTAAAATCAATTTACTTAAAGAGTAAATTCGCGTTATAAACATGCATCTCGGGGAATGCGGTCGATTATTTATAGTCTCATGGTAATGTAACTCCATTTCAACACTAGGCAACTTGTCGAATAAAATTATATTTTATAGAAAAAAAGCTAGTTTTGCCAAGTCGGAATCATACGTTTGTCTAACAGAAATGATAACCTCAAACTGTAGAATGCATATGAAATAATTATTCACTGTTGATTTTCATTTGATAAGAATGAATGAATGAACGGACGAACGAACGAACGAACGAATTACCGACCTACCGACCGACCGACCGACCGACTGAATGATTAATTTAGGGTTGTATCAGACAACATATTTTTCATTGAAGATTTATTTAAAATATCTAGTTATAATTGAATAGTAGACAAAAGAAGAAACAAATACATAGATAATTATCCCTGCTAAAAATCACAAAAAATCATTTAAATGTTTACCTTTAAGATTCGAGTATTTTGTCCAATATAGTCTCAATTTAATCAATATCTACAAACCTGTAAACACTTTAACAATTTTAAATAAGTGAGACTATATATACTTTCAGTAATTTGATACCAGAATAACCTAAGGCCCATCTACACAGTAAACCTTGATGTATAAACCTTAGGAGTACGTTTTTGAAGGATGTAAATCATGACCGTATACACAGTAAACCATGGCTCATGCAACATATTTAATTATTATTCAAAAAATGTATTTTACACAGAGGAAACTTTAAAATCTTCATTATATATGTTTGTTTTGTAAACACTCATGTTGCTAATAGGGATATTATTTATAGAAAGACAATGTGTGCGATCCTGGACAGTCGAGAAAGATAAATTTTATTTATATCATGCATTTTTTTATTTACAAAATAATTTGAATATAAAACTAATTTCATAGTCAATTATAAAAACAAGCAATGTTTTTTTCTGCATTGTTTTATTAAATTTCAAACTATTTTGTCTGTTTTTCCACAATAATTATAATCTCTCTGAGGCAGTACTGGAATATTAATCTAATTAGGGCGCTGTCACCTGGATAATAAATAAAATCTCTGTGTGGGGTCCGTACACCAAGGTTTAGCGGATAGGACTTTCTCTATCCCAAAAATGGATTATACACTTCATGAAAATCGTACATTCGACATATCTACATCAAAATTTATAAATCAAGGTTTACTGTGTAGATGGGCCTTAAATAACTTGACAGGGAAATACATTTGAATCATATTTTCATTTAAAAACCATTACATGTTTCTAAAATTAGAAATGCAAATATATAAAAGCCAAACTCGGAAATTTATGCTTTTATGGGATATGAACTGTCTATAATTACAGTACAGATAACTGTTTATGTTGTTGAAATCAAATGGGGTACGCGTTTGTTAACGTTACATGTATATAATGAGTACAAGGGAAATAACTGCCACGCTCATACGGATACATATCATTTCGTTTGAGGTGTCGTTAATTGAAAAAGAACCGTTATACAACGCTCAGATGTGCCTTAATGTGCCTCAATTTGTATACTTAGGCCCGTATTTTAAGTCGAAACTCAAACTAACCCAGTTTTAATTAGGTGTAATTGCCTAACGGTACCAAGGATCGTTCAGGTGAGTCATAGTTGGTATTCATACAGATTAGTTTCTCAAGAGTTCACTCCGAATAGTTAGATTTTGTTGAGTGGCAGTAGTATAGGGGCCTCTTTGGCGTCACGAACTGCGCATGCGCGGCGGCCATTTTGAATGACGTCACAGCGCGGTGGCCATGTTGAATGACGTCACAGCGCGGCGGCCATGTTGAATGACGTCACAGCGCGGCAGCCATTTTGGAATTTATTTTTAGAATAACGTTTATTTTTAATTAGAGTTTTATTTTTTAGAATGACCTTATGTACTATGTTAAATAGTTCCCGGAAGTATACAGAGCTGACTTGTATACTCGATCTAGGGTGTGATCACGGACATTGAAAGTCAGGTCCTTGGCCCTAGACGGGGAGAATAGGTGATGAATTAAACAAAATATACAGTAAAAATAAGAGTAAATAATACGTTGCTATAACTAATGATATAGATCTTTTATTACGGATAAAAAATACTTTGGTAAATAATCAAATTTTAAGTACGAAAACTAATTTTGGATATATATGGTATATAAATAGACAAAGAACTATTCATAGCAGTTTACATTTTAGGACAGTATATAAATTGAACAATTTTAATCCGTTACCATGAATGTTTTAAATCCTTAGTATTCACGACAAAAAGAAGTATTTGCTAGTGACTGTGGTCACTTTAATGGGGATTAACATAGGCCATTGTCAATGTATCCGCTCTCAAATAAACAAACGCTAACCTTGTGTCTACTTTAAGGGGATTTACATTGACATTTCAAAAGGCCATTTTTAAGACACCTGGTCTCGAGTCCAAATTTGTGAAACATCGTGAAAACATTATTTAATGGAATGATGCAATGCCTTCACTTATGGTGAAATTCTGTTGCCCAAAATAGATAATGATCTCATTCTAAAAATAGATTAACTCATGCGCATTTAGAACTAGTACGTTTATCGCTGAAGTCATTTTGTCACTTGACGCCAAAAAGAAAACGGGTATTTATTACTTATTTCATAGGACATCCAAAATTAGTTTTCGTACTTAAAATTTGATTATTTACCAAAGTATTTTTATCCAATTCAATGCCAATTCAATTGGCAACTCGCAACTGGCAGCCAACTCTCACTCTTGTTGCCAATTCGTCTTCACTTGCAAATATTAACTATTAACAAATTGGTTATACCACGCGAATTGGCAACTGGAAACTGGCAGCCAGATGCCAATTCGATTTTTATGTAAAAATCTTAATAAACAATAAATTGGCAACTGGCAACTGGCAACCAACTTCATATTCCAGATGCCAATTCAACTTTCACTTGCCAATAACCAATTCGTTCAAACTCACGAATTGGCAACTGGCAACTTGCAGCCAGATGCTAATTCGATTTTTATGTAAAAATCTTAATAAAAGTTGAATTGGCAACTGGATGCCAATTCGTGTTTTATGTAAAAATCTTAATAAAAGTTGAATTGGCAACTGGCAACTGGCAACCAACTTCATATTCCAGATGCCAATTCAACTTTCACTTGCAAATAACCAATTCGTTCAACCTCACGAATTGGCAACTGGCAACTTGCAGCCAGATGCCAATTCGACTTCTGTCAGTAATTGTGAATAAAAAGCGAATTGGCAACTGGCAATTGGCAGCCAGATGCCAATTCGTTCAACCTGGCGAATTGGCAACTGGCAACTGGCAGCCAGATGCCAATTCGTGTTTTATGTAAAAGCTTAATAAAAGTTGAATTGGCAACTGGCAACTGGCAACCAACTTCATATTCCAGATGCCAATTCAACTTTCACTTGCAAATAGCCAATTCGTTCAACCTCACGAATTGGCAACTGGCTACTTGCAACCAGATGCCAATTCGACTTTTGTCAGTAATTGTGAATAAAAAGCGAATTGGCAACTGGCAATTGGCAGCAAGATGCCAATTCGTTCAACCTCGCGAATTGGCAACTGGCAGCCAGATGCCAATTCGATTTTTATGTAAAAATCTTAATAAAAGTTGAATTGGCAACTGGCAACTGGCAACCAGATGCCAATTCGCTTTTTATGTAAAAATCTTAATAAATGTTGAATTGGCAACTGGCAACTGGCAACCAACTTCATATTCCAGATGCCAATTCAACTTTCTCTTGCAATTGCAACCTCACGAATTGGCAACTGGCAACTGGCAGCCAGTTGCCAATTCAACTTTTATTAAGATTTTTACATAAAAATCGAATTGGCATCTGGCTGCCAGTTGCCAGTTGCCAATTCGCTTTTTATTCACAATTACTGACAGAAGTCGAATTGGCATCTGGCTGCCAGTTGTCAGTTGCCAATTCGTGAGGTTAAACGAATTGGCTATTTGTAAGTGAAAGTTGAATTGGCATCTGGAATATGAAGTTGGTTGCCACTTGCCTGTTGCCAATTCAACTTATATTTAGATTTTTACATAAAAATCGATATGGCATCTGGCTGCCAGTTGCCAGTTGCCAATTCGCGAGGTTGAACGAATTGGCATCTGGTTGCCAGTTGCCAATTCAACTTTTATTAAGATTTTTACATAAAAATCGAATTGGCATCTGGCTGCCAATTGCCAGTTGCCAATTCGTTAGGTTGAACGTATTGGCTATTTGCAAGTGAAAGTTGAACTGGCATCTGGAATATGAAGTTTGTTGCCAGTTGCCAGTTGCCAATTCAACTTTTATTTAGATTTTTACATAAAAATCGAATTGGCATCTGGCTGCCAGTTGCCATTTGCCAATTCGCTTTTTATTCACAATTATTGACAAAAGTCGAATTGGCATCTGGCTGCCAGTTGCCAATTCGTGAGGTTAAACGAATTGGCTATTTGCAAGTGAAAGTTGAATTGGCATCTGGAATATGAAGTTGCTTGCCAGTTGCCAGTTGCCAGTTGCCAGTTGCCAATTCAACTTTTATTAAGATTTTATATAAAAATCGAATTGGCATCTGGCTGCCAGTTGCCAGTTGCCAATTCGCGTGGTTTAACAATTTTGATTTTTATTAATATTTGCAAGTGAAGACGAATTGGCAACAAGAGTGTGAAGTTGGCTGCCAGTTGCCAGTTGCCAATTGATTGGCATTGAATTGGCAACCGGCAACTGGCAGCTAACTTCACGCACAATATAAATGTTTGCCATATGGATCTCACTCATATGCCTAGGTTATCGTCTTGCATTTCACTCATTTTGCATTAACTACACATGTTATCAACACAGAAGGTACAAAAATAAATATATTATCTTTGACTGTACAAGATTGTCTCTGCTGCCAGAATTCAATCACATGGCTAAAACTAGCTGATTAGCGAAAATTTAATACATTTGTATGATTGATGGCCCTAGATGTACTCTGGTGACAAAATTTTGTCACCAGGGGTAGGCAGGGGGGTAGGAGGGGGTAACCCACGCTCCAAAAGTTTTATTAATCCCATGGTGTCATATTTATTTTTTGACAGATTGGAATTAATTAAATGTTATTTCAAACCGAAGCATTCCTGGCCAGATGTATTTATGTTTATCGCACAATCCAGAATCGACGTGTCTCTGCTGCAGTTGATTGTGTAGTTCCCGGTTATGCTAAAGTTAACTAAATATGCTTAAACAAATGCACCATGGCCGTATTGTTGTCTTACTCGCAAACTTATACTAACGTTTTACTTCGTAAGGCAACTTTTTGATTTAGTCAAAATTACTGGAGAGTCCGATTAGCGCAGTGCTCAAACACACTCGCGTTTCACCAATGCCACTATCATGACTATACGCCACCACCTGCTCGGTCGTTTCAAAGGTTCGCATTAGCGTTTATTTGTTTACTGTACCTTGCTGACTATATATAAGAATGATGATAATGATGATGATGTTGCTGCTGCTGATGATGATGATGATAATGATAATGATGATGATGATGATGATGAGAAACCTGTTGCATTATGGGACCGCTATTTTGAGCCCAACCTGAATCATTCAAAACAAAATTTGTTGTACAAAGAGATCGTTTTATTAGCACTTTAACAATTTACTTGTCCCTCAGGTGAGCGTTTAAAAAGTTACACTGTATAGTATTTCATTTAGACTTAATTATTAAATGTTAAAGCGACTGTATAACAAGTTCTTGCAACTGAAAATGACTGCTTCCTCGAGTTCTGACCAATACTTGCACCGATAGAAGGGCTTGAGGAAGTCACTGTGACTTTTCTTTGACACATACTCCATCTAAGGAATCTGTCGCTCTATTTTCTGATTTTCTGATAACAACCAATTTCGAAGGTTTACTAAAAATGGCATTAATGCATGTATTGTATGTTTTTTTTATACACAGGCGGTATACATCTATCGGTAGGGATGCATTATTTCGACCGTGATAAATATGAATAATAAAAGGCAACATTTATATTTTCAGTTAAAGAAATATTTAGATAAATCCTTGCATATAATCAATATTTTGCATTATAATACAGGTGGACCAGCAGCTGACATGTACCGTAACTGGAAATTATTTTTTACCCATTAACAAGCAAGCAGTGTGCAACTCCGATTTCTTTTACTTAATATATTCAACATCCTTTGTTTTCTATGACAGATTTCTTTTTCACCAATTATTTTAATCAATTTAGATCCAAGTCTGTGAAAAAATACGCTTTGTCCACTGAATGCATGTAGTAAGTCAACTTCGAGTATACTCCATAAAGTCAAGTAAAGTGACGAATATTAATACCGATTCTATACTTGACAGCAACTCAATTGAGTGTTCCTCAAGCTTTCCTTGAGCATTCCTCCAGTGAGTTCAAGTTGAGTATGAGTTTGAATTCTGACTTAGAATACGGGCCAAATATCTACTCTAAGTACAGCCACAATACACAGGTTTCTTAAAAATCATTCGTTTTTCCGTTGTTGTAAAACCAAAACAAACGGGGTTTTGTGAAAGCATTCGCACTGCAGGAAGCGGGCTACTCTGAATGCACATTTTAGAACAACAGTAATCTCACCAAATGTATTCAATATTATGCCGCTATCGTCTCCAACATTTCTTTAATCGGACTTTCCGTTGTTCGTTTGAAAGTTTATTTCTCTTTGAGCTGTCTTACTCTCCAATATTGAGTATTCTTAAACAATATAAGCAAATATGTTCCCTGTATTTGTTAGGATTTTTTCCTTTGTGTAAAACTTTCTTTTTTTGCCAAGAATTTTTTTCTTCAGAATGTCATTAAACACAGTGTTATCAACAATAGTAATTAAGACCCGGCTATAAGTAAGTAAAGTAAGTAAGTAAGTAAATTGTTTATTAACGTGACATGTGTTATACAGTACATACTTATTACTATAAATAATCAATATACACAACACTCAGCCCAGAAATATATCGTCCTGAGATTTTTTTTATTATTATTGTAAAAGAATATTATGAAAAATGAATAAATGAATTGTTCTATGGAAATTCCTAGAAGAAAATAATATTCACACAATTACTTAATTGTATTGCACAAGATTTACACTAGAAAGAATGGAGTATATTACAATATATAACTAAGTAGCAGTTGTTATTTAGGAAATAGATTTCACATTTGAGTGATATACCGGTTAGTATATCAATGTGTGGAAATGCAAAAAGGCATTGCTGGATAATGACCCTTGAATTATCGCAAAAATGAAGAAATTAGTATTCTCAGCTTTATAGTTCAAACAGGTGATTTAGCCTTGTTGGCTCTATAGGTTTCTTTTTTGGGGGGCTGGGGAGGGGGTGGGGGCATAGCGATTTATCATGGTGTACATGCCAAACAACATGTATGGTCAGTAGAGACGATGCTCGGTATAGAAAATACACCTGAAGACATATAAAGTTTACTTTGTGTCAAACAGTCATAACTTGTGTTAGTATCTGCTGCAACAGTATTATTTCATGGCAGTACATATATTTCATACGTTTGTTTCTTTCATATTTAACAGTTTAATACATGTTGCACAAGTTATACATTGTTCCTCGCTGTATTGTTGTTACAATACACCTGTTAAAGTGACCTGTTGCATCCAGATCCTTTGAATCACACATGGCCGCCGCGGTATTTTCGTTGCAAATCACGTTAAAAGTATAGAGTGTTTTAGCTGAACCTTAAAATGTTGTTTTTAAATATCTTTTGCCGTTAAACCGTAACTGGTCAATGTTTATTTTCCACTGTAACGATTCCGAGCGCCTGTCTCCTTGTAGGGACTAAATATTCGTGTGGTAGCGTCTATAAATCTCAACAATAGTCCGATAGCCTAGACTAATGTTTTACGAATTTTCCTTAGGCTGCTTTGCCTTGTGATTGAATACCAATGATTGCTTAATGATTTTATGTTGAAAGAATTATCGTGAATTAAACAATGATAAATTGTTTAAAACCCTACTGCTTTGCTTGTGTCTGGCTACTCATTTTCTAATGTTTCTTAAGCCTATAAACCCGTTTAGTACATTGTTCCTTCAGAACACTCTATTGTCTTATATGTTTAGCTCTATAACCCTATAGGATACAACTATCCCTGCATAGTTTCAGCTCCTAACTTTTATCGCGACCCGTACAACTTAACAAACAAAGGTTGTACCCCGGTTTAAAGCACTATGCTTTAGAAAGAACTAAAAGGCTTATATGTCTGAGACAATGCTTCCAGTTCTCGGGTTGAGCCCTTTGAGCGTTTCTGAAAAGCATCCTTACAAAGCATTCATAAGATGAGAACATGAAAATCTCTTTAAATACAAAGATAGTAATATCTGTGTGACATGGATGTATGTTTATATTGGATATTAAATATTGTAGAAGTTTGTCGATGAGTTCTCGATGTAATATTCGGTGAGTTGACGTGTCGATCTATTGTCTTGTCGGTAATTTGTCGTGTCGATGAGTTGTCTGTCAATGTATTGTCATAGACCCAATATAGAGTTGTACATCTAACAGTTGTACTTCACTATTACATAGTACTCGATATTAACGACGGTTATGCTTGACTCTTTTAAAGTGTAAGCTGTTTCTTGGTTTGCTTATAGTAATTATTCACTAGATTATTAAATTAGTGGCAACACATCTTCGATACCATATCCCGTTACTAATAGTACTGTTTGCCTGGATGCCATACCCTTAAAATTCAACTTCTCCTACACGGTGATTAACGGGTAGGAATATCAATAAGCGGCGCATCTCTAGTTCAAGTCCTTTAAAAAACATGCTCTTGTCTCGATCAGTAAAGGTTAATATTGGTAGCCTGTCATGACGTGTCACTTTATCTATCTCGGACTGTAGCTTCGTTCAGTACTGAGGATGGTTAAGCAGGACTAATATTGTATTGCTTATAGCTGTTACAGTAGTTACCATAGTTAAGACCTCCCGCGGTTTTAGTTAGGGACGGGGGTCACTTTTAAAGGATTTTTTTGACTTTGTATCAGTTATCAAGCCTAAATTCACATTATAAAAGGAGATCAATCAAAAGAAGACAGGGTAGAGTTAAGGTTATTGCCACGTGTATCGGTGCTATACATAGGTGTCCAAAAGAACCAAACGGTCTATTCGTAAAGAGCTATAGGTCTGCTGCCCAGATTCCCTTGTACATAGCTGCATTTGTGTCTTCAATCTGTGCCTGCCTGTGTTATTGGCATTCAACAAATGAGAAGTTCTAGCCTTCAGGGGTAGGCTGGGACTAAAAACAACACCAACAGAAAATACAATGCACATTCTCTTAATATCTTCTGCCGATCTGTCTAATATCAAGTAAATCGATTCCATGGTTTTGGAATTATATTTCCGACAAGCATATTTCACAAGATAAAAGGATGTTATTAAAAAACATGGTCAGCTACAGTTCTGGTTCTTAGTCACTTCTGCACTCACTCTCGGTGTCCTCTACCAATGCGTAAACTGTTAAATAACAACTTAATCCTACGAATGCTCTGGATAAGCATTTTCCAAAAATGGGTAAAGCTGGGTTATGGTTATTGGACACTGCACTATCTGCCCATGTCCTTATCAATGTGTGAAGTATCAATATTGTCATTTCATTTTGTTTTTTCGAGTTATGTTCCTGACTTATTTAAGAATCTGTTGTGAAAATGTTAATAATATGGTTTAAGCAAACGCGGGATCATGTAACAAAGCAGTAATGGGCGACATAGGACGTACCGGTATTGCAATGTATATAAATGAAACTAGAATCGCAATAAACATAAGTTACATTTATTAGCATAAAGTAACAACAGATATGCAAAATTTTGTCATAATATGTTACCGCATTTTGATAGATTTGAACAGAGACACCTCATACAAATGGTATTTGATAAACATGGAAAGCACAGTATGTTGACAAGAGCTGTCCGTACAAAAGCATGCTCGACTATTCTCAGTTCTTGCTAATAAACAAAACGTTTATCAGTAAATAGCAAAACAAAATTCTGTTGACTAGAAAACTGTAATCATCAACAGAGTCAAATGTTATCTATTATTACATAATTGTTTGATACCCCTGAACACTATTGCTAAATTTCAAATAACTCCCAAAAGTAGTAACTGAAGTATGTGCATGGTAGTAGCTTACACGCAAAACTTTAACGAAAGTTTCTAAATTCAACAAGGGCCGAAATTTATATATATAGTAAATACAGTCAGGTGGGATCTAGCCTGACTGTCTGATAACCCTGAAGACTGTACTGAAGTTTTAAATCAATCCAATAAATAGTTTCCTCAGATGTGTGCCTATTATAGTACCTTCCATGCAAAACTTTATCCAAAATGTCCAAGTTCAACAAGGGCCTAAATAATTTGTAACAAATACAGTCAATTATATTTCTAACTTGATTGTTGGAGAGCCCTGAAAATTCTAAAGATGTTTCAAATCAAATTCCGCAATTATAACTAAAAATTAGTTCCGTTTCCGGTCTCCCTATTTACCCTCCGACTTGGGGGTAAATTTCCAACTTTATATATATTCTAATATAAAGGTAAGTAACATTTTAATTGCTTATCCCTCCTGTAAAAATAGGGGCTTATAAAGATAGTGACAACCTTCGCTAACCCAAAAAAAAAGAAAAGAAAAAAAATTCCCACCTACCTACCCTCTTTTATTGGGGCAGGAGACCGGAAACCGAATTAATTTTTTTAGCCTAATGTGCATTTAGATTTTAACCAACTTCAGCTTGCATGCCAAACTTTATCCAAACTTCCTAAGTTTAACAAGTCAGGGATCATTATTTGTAATTAATTCAATCAGTAGTTAGCTTAGCCGATTATTTGATACTCCTAAAACTAAAATTGAAGTTTTCAATCAATCCCATTTATAAGAGGTTACTGAGATATGTGCATAATAGAACCTTGCTTGCAAAACTTCAAACAAATTTTCTAAGTTAAACAGGGGTGGCAATAATTTGAATAAAATGCATACAAGAGTTATCTAACATGACCGTCTGACACCCCTGAAGACATTAATGAAGTTTCAAATCAATCCCATAACTGAATACTGAAATATGTCCATGTTTGATAGCCCGCTTTATTTATTTTCCAATGTTTATCAGTTTATATATCTACTGATCCAAATCGCCACAACTAGCTCAATCCAGCACTATCTATGGGGTGGGTTGCTGTTTAAATTAGCGGACAACCAAAAGAAAAGTGTGCAGACTTATTCATTTAATGTCAATAATCCATCCTGAAGTAAATATCAGTATCATGGCAAGAATGGTAATAGTACTCATGATGATGATGATGAGGATGGTGATTATAATAACAATAATCCTGAAAACAAAATGAAAAGTTATTACAAACGTGTACAAATAAAGTATTTGTAATACAATTATAAACGTGAATGACAGATGACAGCTGTCAAAAATGTAAACAAAGATTTACCACCTGCGAAAATCAATGATGCAAAACAATCAAAGGTACTAAAGCGTTTACTGTTTGCGTTTATAAATATATGCATTGATAGAAAAATATATCACAAAGTCATAGTTACCTGGAAAATGTATAAATTCCAGAAATAATACAAAAATGCACAAAATATGCGAACGACTTAAAACATCAAACTAGACATTTTGAATATGACTCGAAAAGTGACCAGTGCAGTGATTGGTTATAAAATATCACGTGCATAATCAGTATAGGTATAGGTATAGGATTTTAATGGATATGATAAAAGTTACTTCCCTTAGACTAATAATAAACATGGAACACCAGAACTGTCATACTTTCGACATTGGAAAAGTAAAAACAACGAAGTACTTTTACAATTGGAAACATAACTTTAATTCACTCTATGACATTCTCCCTCTGCTCAGAGAATGTCGTCCTCGACATTAAATAAACAACAACATAAATCAATGATCAAATTAATTTGTTTCCAAAACAAATACAAATTACCAGTATGTCGCTCCTGTGCAAAAATCTAAAAACAACCGAAGTATTTTGTACGAAATATATATATATATTCAAACACGAAAACTGATGTGAATGTTCTGAATAATTACATGTGTGTTTATGTAATTAAATGGCTTGAATGGTGTAGTGTATATATGGTACTAAACGAGTTTCTAACCGCCTGTATACGCTACACGTTATCCATATTCAATTCACAAATATCCACCACAGCATAAAATACAACCATCCAATGTTCATTCACAATTTATATTCCATGAATAAAACGTTTCATGAAGTTCCTCTATATAGTTCAGTCCTTCACTCAGTTTAAACTTTAAAACAGCAATTCAAGTTTTCGTGCAGGAAATATCGTCTGTTTTATCTACATTAAGTATTATCACAGGTAAGTATGATTTCACAAATTCTCACAGTAAAATAACGTAACGTCCAAGAAGAAAAGGTAAGTATATACACGCATCTTGTATTTATGTTCTGCTCACGGAAGTTCAGGTAAGTACTAATTTTTGTCCTTTCAGATCGGAGCATTCAAAGTTCAGGTAAGTATTCATTTCTTTTCTTTCAGGAACTCAGGTAAGTATACATATAAAATAAGAATAAAAATCTGTAGCGATGACAAACTGTCATCTTCATTGTTAGAAGACTGATTCACTCCGATTCCTCTTCTGAGTCTTCTGACTCATTCGAACTGGTCTGATCGCTTTTCATTGAGGTCTCCTTATCTGGCTCAACAGTGACATTTTCGTACGCCTTGTGTTTCATGCCAAGAGGCAGCAGATGATTCCTGTGAAGTACACGTGTTTTCTTGGCGTTCCTGCAATCCTTTATAATTTCATATACAGGAAGATCTTCATTGGGCTGTGATATCACAATATATGGCGTGTCTTCCCACTTGTCTGCCAACTTATGTTTGCCTCGAATGTTGACGTTTCTTGCGAGGACAAGGTCTCCAGGTATCAGCTGACTGGCCTTAGCTTTGATATCATACATGTCTTTATTCTTTGCTGCCGCTAGCTTTGACGCTTCTTCAGCTTTCTTGTAAGCAGTTGCCAATTTTGACTTTAGTTTTCGGATGTATTCATGTTGAGTCTGATTATCAGTAGCTTGGTTTGGAAGGCCTAAAAATGAGTCGATCGCCAATTTTGGATGTCGCCCAAACATAAGGAAATAAGGTGAGAAGCCTGTACTTGGATGAAGTGTAACATTGTAGGCGTGAACTAGTGGACCAACATGTGATTTCCAGTCACTTTTCATGTTGTTCTTTAGCGTTCCAAGCATCTTCAGAAGTGTAGAATTGAACCGCTCGACCGGATTACTCATCATCATCATCATGAGTACTATTACCATTCTTGCCATGATACTGATATTTAATGTCAATAATCCATCCTGAAGTAAATATCAGTATCATGGCAAGAATGGTAATAGTACTCATGATGATGATGATGAGGATGGTGATTATAATAACAATAATCCTGAAAACAAAATGAAAAGTTATTACAAACGTGTACAAATAAAGTATTTGTAATACAATTATAAACGTGAATGACAGATGACAGCTGTCAAAAATGTAAACAAAGATTTACCACCTGCGAAAATCAATGATGCAAAACAATCAAAGGATTTACAGGTAAAATACTAAAGCGTTTACTGTTTGCGTTTATAAATATATGCATTGATAGAAAAATATATCACAAAGTCATAGTTACCTGGAAAATGTATAAATTCCAGAAATAATACAAAAATGCACAAAATATGCGAACGACTTAAAACATCAAACTAGACATTTTGAATATGACTCGAAAAGTGACCAGTGCAGTGATTGGTTATAAAATATCACGTGCATAATCAGTATAGGTATAGGTATAGGATTTTAATGGATATGATAAAAGTTACTTCCCTTAGACTAATAATAAACATGGAACACCAGAACTGTCATACTTTCGACATTGGAAAAGTAAAAACAACGAAGTACTTTTACAATTGGAAACATAACTTTAATTCACTCTATGACACATGAAAGTACCTTGCATGCAAATTGCAATGCCGATGCAGTAGTTACTATAATAGCCTTCCTTATGCTTTGAATAATAGATCATGAGGCCGTAACTCATCAGATAAAAACAAAGGGCCATAACTCTGAAGAAAATACTCGAATTGGAACATGCGAATATATGCACATGTCCTCTTGTAGCGCACAGTACAGTGAAGTCACGTTGAATGCTCGCCAGTAGTTTGTGAGTAATAGTCCGGAAACGAATGTGAGACGGACGGACAAATCAGCGACTATAAATATGTTCCCGCTGACCGTCACTGGCGATTGCTGTGTTCTTTCTTCACATGTCCTTTAAGTCTATAAGAGTATTTAAAACACTCTGCGCAAAACTCACACTGAAAACGTCGCTCCTTACTATGCTTAAAATATACATGACGTTCAAGATGCGCAGACTTATCAAAACCCATATTGCATGCTCCACACTGAAATGGCTGCTCCCCTGTATGTCGCCGCATGTGCTTTTTCAAACTATATTCAGTTGTTATGACTTTCTGACATATATCACATTTATATAATCGTCTACCCTCTACATGGTTAGTGTTGTGTTGAGCTAAATGTGATGCCACGGGAAAACGTTTCTTGCAGATGTCACATTCATATGGTAAATCCCCTGTATGTATTCTCAAGTGATTCTTCAAGTTCCATGAGTGACGAAAACCTTTACCACACTGTTCGCACTTGAACCTGAAGTCAGCATCGTGAGTTCTCACATGGCATCTCAACTCTGATGCAGTAATAAATCCTCCAAAACAAATTTCACACTTGAAAGGACGTTCTCCACTGTGCCTTTGTACATGTCTCTTATAGTCACATTTCTTCGAGAATTTCTGTTTGCAGGTTTCGCACTCAAATGGATAATCACCTGTATGTACACGTATGTGCTGGTTTAAATCACCTATCTGACTGTACCTTTTTGGACAAATTTCACATTTAAAAGGACGTTTTCCTGTGTGTACAACCGCATGACCCTTGAGGTGACTAGCATTGAGAAATCCTTTCTTACAAATATCACATGTAAAAGGTCGTTTTGAATCTTTCAAGCATTTGTGATTTTCAGCTACAAAGGAGCACGTAGTTCCTTTCCAGGCTTCCCCACAAATTTCACACTGGTAGGGATATTCTTCCATCTCAACCTTTTACAGTTCCAAGCATGAAATGTCTACGTCACTGTGATGGGCTCCACATAGTTAAGTTAAGATACAGATAGCAGTGAAATAGCAACGCTTTTCTGAGACTACTACTGCTTTCATTTCAGAACAATGATTGAAGGGTACAGATCATCAGCTGTTAATCAATGACCCTGTTCCAGCTTCGTTCGTATTATGTTAGTCATCTAAATGATAACTGGCGCTTACACTATGGTCATCTGTCTGTCAAGCTACTGCGAGTTTCTTCTCCTGAAATGTTAAATTTTTACCAGAAATAAGTATGTTGTACAAACATATTAACATTAATTAGTTACCTAGTACTGTTTCAACGTCTTCTCGAAGGAATCCGAGTTGCTATGGTGGACCATTGTAGGCAAGGCACATCTTTGTTCGTTTCAACCCAAAAAGTATGCGGAGTTTCGGATATGGAAGTACTAGTAGCTCCTTCTGACTTTTACAATTTACTCCGACGCAGAAAGTAGAACAGATGCCATATCCGAAAAAATACACCTATCTACTGGACTAGTCGTGATGAAGAAAAACAATGTTTTTGATTGGTTAAGCCTTGGTATATCTTATAGCTTGTTTTTCTTTAGAAGGCCCAGTCAGCCCGGATAGCTCAATAGGTAGAGCACGAGACTTGTAATCTCGGGGTTGTGGGTTCGATTCCCAGGGCTGACCAACTAAAATTACTAACAGTCTTTCGGATGAGACTTAAAAACAGAGGTCCCATGTATGGGTGAAAACCTGGCATGATAAAGAACCAGGGGTGTCTCTGGAATTGGGACGCTTTCTGTATCTTGCACTATCCCCCGAAAACCTAAAATAACTAAACTCTTCTGGGGGCGTTGGTAATATGGGAAACCGGTACCAACGATAAAACCCTAATATATATATATATATATTTAGAAGGCCCAGGAATTTCAAGACTAGCCGTCATGCGCAGTGTTTTTGATTCCACGAGACAAAATAATGAATTAAAGGTTACGCCATTGAAGTGACGTTATTATTCCGCATGAAAATGTTGTACACTTTTAAGTTATTTGGTTGCATTCAAATCGAATGTCTACTTTGTTAAGTATCAAGTCTGAGAGGTTTGACGTTTTCCCAACATCAGCCTTCGTAAATGCAAGTGACTACTCCGGCAATGTCAATTTTGACAATCGTGGTAGTGGTTGATTTAAACAATCATGATATAGGTCATCTATGCAATGTTACATGCTTAATAAACTAAGCTCTAGTCCTTGTGCTTTGAGAGAAGATTTTTTTAAAAGTTTTTCCTATAGAAAACTGTGTAAAATCAAGCGACCTCCGGGCGGGTTAATTTTGACACAGGGGTCAAAATTTGAACAATCTTAGTAGAGGTCTATACAATGCTACATGCTAAATATCTAAGCTCTAGGCCTTGTGGCTTCAGAGATTTTTTTAAAATTTCCTATATAAGCCTATGTAAAATCAAGCTACCGCTGGGCGGGGTCAATTTGATCCAGGTGT
This sequence comes from Saxidomus purpurata, assembly GCA_022818135.1. NCBI lineage: Eukaryota > Metazoa > Mollusca > Bivalvia > Venerida > Veneridae > Saxidomus > Saxidomus purpurata. Next base: position 2,534 of record JAFMSR010000258.1, on the reverse strand, counting down.
TATGATTTGAACAGTGTCAGTCACTGTTAGAGAACGCTTTCCTTCGTTACTTATCCAGTACACTTAGCCATTAAGCAGTCATTCTGTTATCTCTCATACTAATACTGCATAAGTCTTTCATGTCATAATTTTATGAAGGATCTCTAAATATTCACTTTCCGAATAACAGTATTAATGATAACAATAATAATCAACATATATACATTGTTTCTAGAGCTTTATCTATTACCGTGCCGATAACGACACGCCAAATGACTTGTCCGCATGTTAATTCCGGTTCGCTAAGGTCGCTGTCTAGGGAACCGATTCCGGTTCGCTAGACACTTCCTAAAATTATCATATGCTTCGCACAAAGGTAGTACGTACGGACAGACGGCGGAGGGGACATAAAAAACTGACTTACATGGGTTCGGTAAAGACTACCAAGTCGAGTTTTGAATAATTTGGTGTCATAATGCTGTATAGTCTTTAGATGGTCATACAGAAAAATTAAACAAGAGTTTGTTACAATAAAATACAATACAAAACAAAATTTTATTTTAAGTCGGTATGTCATTACAAACATAATAAAGCATAAGCTATGTAGATATATAGCTTTTGACCGACATGGTGTAAACTTTTGACCGACATGGTGTAGACTATGTTTTCGTTCCTTTATTTCAACTGTTTCTGTCACACAGTTTTTGTTCGTCAATGAGCAAGATAATTATGTCAAAATGTATCCCTTCTTCATCATAATCCGCTAATTTCAAATTTTCTTTACATGAACTACTAGTGTAAGTATACTATAACTATAACGTAATGGCATCCTAACTAGGCCTGACATCCAATGAAAAAAAATGGACCGTTCTTGACGGGGCCTTTCTGGAAGTGGGTTTGGTACTAAACAGGTACTGTAGAGGTAAATGTCACAGGGTGAGAAAACTGTGCAGCCTGACCGGGGCTCAAAACCCGGGGCCTTTCGCTTACAGGGCGAATGCTCTACCGACTGAGCTACCGGGCCGCTTACACATATTCTCCCAAATTGCGAACTAAGTCCGAACTGTGACATACTCCCCCACCATATTGAAGTTTGTCCTCGAATTTCGTACGGGTTAAGAGAAAAAGGTAAACATGATCTCGAAGTATATATCCAGTCACAGCCTCACGTTGGGCGCAAAATGTCACAGGGTGAGAAAACTGTGCAGACTGACCGGGGCTCGAACCCGGGGTCTTTCGCCTACAGGGCGAATGCTCTACCGACTGAGCTAAGTCCGAACTGTGACAAATATGAAATCAGCAAATATAACCGTAGATCTATTATCTTACCTGAATAAAAAGAACACACATTTACAAACAAAGCAGTTATGAATGTTAATTTATTTGTTACAAATGGGATACCCTTGAAAAAGGGGAATAATCATTGAGAAACGAGGGATTATACTAATCGACGGTATCCGGTCTTCACTGGTATTCGGTCTCCCGGAAGCTAAGACGTTTAAGTATTATTGACACTGAAGTTAACAATTCATTTATGATTTTTTATCAATTATATGCGAGCATTCATATTCATTAACATCATTTATTTTATGTTTTCCAGTGAATTATAGAGTTTTCTCAGTGAAATAAAAGTGATAATCCACAGTTTTGAAACAGTGGATTACCATTTTTATTTTTCACTGTTTTGCAATCTTTAACCCGGATTTACGTCAAAAAGTATACCGAGCGTAATTAATGCTGGAAACCATGCGACGATGACGTCGTTTAAATGACGTCATTTGCGCTATGTTTCTGGTGATGTTTCCCGCGATTTTCGATAGTTTGAAGAAATAAACTCAATAAAAGTAGAGTTTTAACCATAAAATAAACAGAAAAATTGTTGGTATCGGTGTAAGATCACGTTAATTTCACTCGTGAACACCAAAAGTCTGTTATTTTCACTCGTGGCTGCGCCACTCGTGAAAGATATCACTTTTGATGCCCAACTTGGTGAAATTATATAGAGGATAATTGTTGGTTTCGGTGTAAGATTCTCCACGTTGAATAATTTCACCGAGTGGGCACCAAAAGTGAAGATAATTTTCACGAGTGGCGCAGCCACGATGTGAAAATAACAACTTATTGGTTGTTCACGAGTGAAATCAACGTGATATTACACCGATACTAACAATTTTTCTGTTTATTTTATGGTTAAAACTCGTACTTTTATTGAGTTTGTTTCTATAAAATAACGAAAATCGCGGTGAAACGTCATCAAAAAACTTAGTGCAAATGACGTCATTGTTAACGACGTCATCGTCGCATGGTTTCCACAGCATTAATTACGCTCTGTATACTTTTTGTACGTAAATCCGGGTTAAAGATTGCAAAACAGAACAGTGAGAAATAAAAGGAATGGTAATCCACTGTTTCAAAACTGTGGATTATCACTTTTATTTCACTGAGAAAACTCAATAATTCACTCGAAAACATTAAATAAAACGTGATCTTACACCGAAACCAACAATTATCCTCTATCTAATTCTTTTTTGATAACATTTCCCCTATTGTCATAT
>JAFMSR010000257.1:0-64009 GCA_022818135.1 Saxidomus purpurata | reverse complement strand
AACACCTGCAGAAACCCTCGGGATATGTTGGTGCCCTCGCCCTAACGGGCTCAGGCACCAACCATCCCTCGGGTTTCTGCAGATGTTATAACACGAAAAACGTGCGTTAACCCTACATTGTCAGAAAGCGTTTCTTATCATTGAAAAAATACTGCTTTATAAGTAATGAGCGTCAATTTGGTAGGTAGTAGGTAGTTCGTAGTTGGATATTCGAATAACCAACTACCTACTAGTTGGTAGTTGGTTATTCGTAATTCCAAACTATATAATAACTGGTAGTTGGTAACTCAATACACTATCACCAGAATGAAATGTTCAAACACACCATACCCCTTCCTTAACACAGAATAAAGCAGGGGATCTAGTTGGTTATTAGTGTGAATCTCCAACTACCAACCAGAAGGTAGTTGGTAATTCGAACTTTGCATGTATTCCTCTCAAAATAGAAAGTATTTTCCCGGAATAAATGTAACTGATATATAACAAGATAGATGTGTTCTACGACATGGTAACATGCCCTTCTCCCTACGTCCACCAGGGGACTCAGTTGGTTATTCGCGTGAATCCCCAACTACCAACCAGAAGGTAGTTGGTAATTCGAACTTTGCAAGTATTCTTCTCAAAATAGAAAGTATTTTTCTGGAAGAAATGTAACGGATATATAACAAGATAGATGTGTTCTACAACATGGCAACATCCTCTTCTCCCTACATCCACCAGGGGACTCAGTTGGTTATTCACGTGAATCCCCAACTACCAACCAGAAGGTAGTTGGTAATTCGAACTTTGCATGTATTCATTTCATGTGCACTAGGTGACTCAGTTGGTTATTCGCGTGAATCCCCAGCTACCAACCAGTAGGTAGTTGGTAATTCGAACTTTGCATGTAATCCTCTTAAAAAAAAGTATTTTCCCGGAAGAAATGTAACTGATATATAACAAGATAGATGTTTTCTACAATATGGCAACATCCTCTTCTCCCTATGTGCACTAGGGGACTCAGTTGGTTATTCACGTGAATCCCCAACTACCAACCAGAAGGTAGTTGGTAATTCGAACTTTACAGGTATTCCTCTCAAAAAAGGAAAGTATTTTTCCGGAAGAAATGTAACTGATATATAACAAGATACATGTGTTCTACAACATGGCAACACGCCCTTCTCCCTACGTCCACCAGGGGACTCAGTTGGTTATTCGCGTGAATCCCCAACTACCAACCAGAAGGTAGTTGGTAATTCGAACTTTGCATGTTTTCCCGTCAATATAGAAAGCATTTTTCCGGGATAAATGTAACTGATATATAACAAGATAGATGTGTTCTACAACATGGTAACACCCCCTTCTCCCTACATCCACCAGGGGACTCAGTTGGTTATTCACGTGAATCTCCAACTACCAACCAGAAGGTAGTTGGTAATTCGAACTTTGCATGTATTCATTTCAAAATAGAAAGTATTTTTCCGGAAGAAATGTAACTGATATATAACAAGATAGATGTGTTCTACAACATGGTAACACCCCCTTCTCCCTACGTCCACCAGGGGACTCAGTTGGTTATTCGCGTGAATCCCCAACTACCAACCAGAAGGTAGTTGGTAATTCGAACTTTGCATGTATTCCTCTTAAAAAAGAAAGTATTTTTCCCGGAAGAAATGTAACTGATATATAACAAGACAGATGTGTTCTACAACATGGCAACACCCTCTTCTCCCTATGTGCACTAGGGGACTCAGTTGGTTATTCGCGTGTATCCCGAACTACCAACCAGAAGGTAGTTGGTAATTCGAACTTTACATGTATTCCTCTAAAAAAGGAACGTATTTTTTCCGGAATAAATGTAACGGATATATAACAAGATACAAGTGTTCTACAACATGGTAACACGCCCTTCTCCCTACGTCCACCAGGGGACTCAGTTGGTTATTCACGTGAATCCCCAACTACCAACCAGAAGGTAGTTGGTAATTCGAACTTTGCATGTTTTCCCGTCAAAACAGAAAGTATTTTTCCGGAATAAATGTAACGGATATATAACAAGATAGATATGTTCTACAACATGATAACACCCTCTTCTCCCTACATCCACCAGGGGACTCAGTTGGTTATTCGCGTGAATCCCCAACTACCAACCAGAAGGTAGTTGGTAATTCGAACTTTGCATGTTTTCCCGTCGAAATAAAAAGTATTTTTTTCGGAATAAATGTAACGGATATATAACAATATACATGTGTTCTACAACATGGCAACACCCCCTTCTCCCTACGTCCACCATGGGACTCAGTTGGGACTCAGTTGGTTATTCCCTATGTGCACTAGGGGACTCAGTTGGTTATTCGCGTGAATCCCCAACTACCAACCAGAAGGTAGTTGGTAATTCGAACTTTACATGTATTCCTCTAAAAAAGGAACGTATTTTTCCGGAATAAATGTAACGGATATATAACAAGATACAAGTGTTCTACAACATGATAACACACTTCTCCCTACATCCACCAGGGGACTCAGTTGGTTATTCGCGTGAATCCCCAACTACCAACCAGAAGGTAGTTGGTAATTCGAAATTTGCATGTTTTCCCGTCGAAATAAAAAGTATTTTTTTCGGAATAAATGTAACATAGATGTGTTCTACAACATGGTAACACCCCTTTCTCCCTACATCCACCAGAGGCCTCAGTTGGTTATTCGCGTGAATCCCCAACTACCAACCAGAAGGTAGTTGGTTATTCGGATTTTGAATGTTTTTTTTTTACTGAAAACAGAAAGTTTTTTTCAGTAATTACTATAGCGGATATATTACCAGATAAATGTTTTACTGTCATTTGCATCATCTTTAAAGAGCATGCACCACGAGCAATAATCATAATTCTAGCATAAAATGTGCTGTTTTTGCCCATTTTGCCGGTGTTTTAACAGGAGAAAAAACGTGTGTTAACGGGGAGATTCTCGCGCTCACGTGCCGTTATAACCCGTTTTTAATTATGCACGTTACAGGGCCAATGTAAATAATGGACGCCGTGTACATTCCTCTTTCAAGCAATTTCGGCCATTATCTGTAGAATCACCATATCACATAATTGTTTATCCTTTCAGTTGTTTTATCCGGATATAATCCTTGAAACTGTAGATTAAATATTTTAACCGCACAAGATTCAACATGGCGGATCAGGTCAAATATTGTAAGGCCCCGGACACGCATAATTAAAACACGTATCCATAACGACACGAGAGTCGGCTTCGTTTGCTTCCACCTATGATACATTTAAAAAACAACTCTAGTGACTAGTCTATTTAAAAAGTTGATTTTTCTGGGTTTTTTATGCTAGAATAGCGTTTACGCACGTTTATTCGTGTTATAACATCTGCAGAATCCCTCGGGATTTGTTGGTGCCCTCGCCCTAACGGGCTCGGGCACCAACCGTCCCTCGGGATTCTGCAGATGTTATAACACGAAAAAACGTGCGTTAACCCTACATTCAAATACGCAGTACGTTATCAAGTATAAATTTCACCTATATAGCGCCGAGCTTTTTAGAATTTAAGCACAAAGTGCTGCGAATTTTAAAGAAGTCTGTCTGACTAAGATCTAGGATTGTCCAGTGCTAGTCCGTGTACATTTAGTACTTCCCATGTACTAACCTTTTCCTTTGGATGAATATAAACGTACCAACACGAAAAGGAAATGAAAGGGCTTCAATGTTCACTACCATTATTTCATATCTTGTTAAAATCAAATGTTCTATATGTTTCAACTACGTTACTATCACTAACAACTGGATGTACATTTAATTCCAAGTAATATTTGTAATTATGTACTTTTACGTCAGAAAAAAATGACGTGCGTTAATATTTGTTTGGAAATCAAACATTACATTTACTGGATTACAATAAAAGGACAGCTGTTATTTAGACAAGAACCATCTATCACGGTGTTGACAGTATGTGTTGATTATGAGAAATTTAGTAGTAACACAGGCCATTTTTAAGTTGATGTAGCATGACTTTAACCGACGACATCGTGGAAAAGAACAAAAGTCCAAAATATTTTGTTCCGCTAGTTCCAATTCAATACAACAATAACAACAACAACAACAACCATTTTACAATAAACCCAGTCTTGGCTTGCCAACCCTGTTTCTCTCATGTAGCTGTACTGCATATTATCAAACGCACTCGTAAATACTTTACAGACGTAAAGCATGTCTGCTTTAATCCCTGTACGAAAAAAAAAATACGGATATCAGTGTGTTGTAATTATTTGATACATATATAATCACTATTTCGAAAATGAATGATATATCTCAGCAGTAATCCGTTGTTATTAAATGATTAACAAGTATCTTATTACATGCAAAGTTCGAATAACCTACTACCTTCTGGTAGGTAGTTGGGGATTCACGCGAATAACCAACTGAATCCCCTGGTGGAAGTAGGAGAAAGGAGGTGTTACCATGATGTTGAATACATTTATCTTGTTATAGATCAGTTACAGTTATTATTGAAAAAAGCTATCTGTTTTCCTTGAAATACATTCAAAATCCGAATTACCAACTACCTTCTGGTAGGTAGTTGGGGATTCACGTGAATAACCAACTGAGTCATCTGGTGGATGTTGGGAGAAGGGAGTACTACCATGTTGTAGAATACATCTATCTTGTTATAAATTAGCAACATTTATTTCAGATAAATACTTTCTGTTTTGACGGTAAAACATGCAAAGTTCGAATTACCAACTACCTTCTGGTAGGTAGTTGGGGATTCACGTGAATAACCAACTGAGTCATCTGGTGGATGTAGGGAGAAGGGAGTGTTACCATGTTGCAGAATACATCTATCTTGTTATAAATTAGTAACATTTATTTCAGATAAATACTTTCTGTTTTGACGGGAAAACATGCAAAGTTCGAATTACCAACTACCTTCTGGTTGGTAGTTGGGGATTCACGCGAATAACCAACTGAGGCCTCTGGTGGACGTAGAGAAAAGGGAATGTTACCATGTTGTAGAACACATCTATCTTGTTATATATTCGTTAATATTTTTCCGGATAAATACTTTCTGTTTTGACGGGAAAACATGCAAAGTTCGAATTACCAACTACCTTCTGGTTGGTAGTTTGGGATTCACGCGAATAACCAACTAAGGCCTCTGGTGGACGTAGGGAAAAGGGAATGTTACCATGTTGTAGAACACATCTATCTTGTGATATATTCGTTAATATTTTTCCGGATAAATACTTCCTTTTTTGACGGGAAAACATGCAAAGTTCGAATTACCAACTCGACCTTCTGGTTGGTAGTTGGGGATTCACGCGAATAACCAACTGAGTCCCCTGGTGGACGTAGGGAGAAGGGGGTGTTACCATGTTGTAGAACACATCTATCTTGTTATATATCAGTTACATTTCTTCCGGAAAAATACTTTCTATTTTGAAATGAATACATGCAAAGTTCGAATTACCAACTACCTTCTGGTTGGTAGTTGGGGATTCATGCGAATAACCAACTGAGTCCCCTAGTGCACATAGGGAGAAGGGGGTGTTGCCATGTTGTAGAACACATCTATCTTCTTATATATCAGTTAGATTTCTTCCAGAAAAATACTTTCTATTTTGAGAAGAATACTTGCAAAGTTCGAATTACCAACTACCTTCTGGTTGGTAGTTGGGGATTCACGCGAATAACCAACTGAGTCCCCTGATGGACGTAGGGAGAAAGGGGTGTAGCCATGTTGTAGAACACATCTATCTTGTTATATATCCGTTACATTTATTCCGGAAAAATACTTTCTTTTTTGAGAGGAATATATGCAAAGTTCGAATTACCAACTACCTTCTGGTTGGTAGTTGGGGATTCACGCGAATAACCAACTTAGTCCCCAAGTGCACACAGGGAGAAGGGGGTGTTGCCATGTTGTAGAACACATCTATCTTGTTATATATCAGTAACATTTCTTCCGGAAAAATACTTTCTATTTTGAGAGGAATACATGCAAAGTTCGAATTACCAACTACCTTCTGGTTGGTAGTTGGGGATTCACGCGAATAACCAACTGAGTCCCCTGGTGGACGTAGGGAGAAAGGGGTGTTGCCATGTTGTAGAACACTTGTATAATAATAATAATAATAATAATTTCTTTATTTTACGAAGGTATTACACATTAAGTTATGTAACAAATTACATATTCTTATTTACAATGTGGCCATCGATAAAACTAAAAAGAAAATAAAGCAAATACAAAACTATCAAGTGGAATAAACACATAATTAAAAACACACATGTCAGAAACAGACATAAGAATTATGTACACCCGACAAACACTCCTTAATTTTAGATTTTAAATTCAATGGCAAGTACACAATAGTATCACAAATGTAACAGTAAGAAAAACATTTAAGTAACTGACATAAATGCTATAATACGAAGCACGATAAAACAGTCGATGAATACAATAAACAGTTTAAGCTTTGGTCTGTTCGTCTAATAGCATGTTTTTGTAGCTGTGTTTAAATGAATTAAGTGAAGGAAGATTTCTGATACTTGGTGGTATGGTTCTCCATATATTTGCGCTGCTGTATGTGAATGAATCTTTTAAATAAACTGATCTTGGTTTCGGTGGAACAATATCAAGACGTTCAGTTGAACGTAGATTATATCTGCTATTGGTTGAAAAAGTTATAAGATTTGAAATATAATTTGGAACTTGGCTATTTTTACACTTGTAAATAAGTAGCCCCATGTGATAAACACATCTATTTTCAAACGAAAGCCATTTTAATTCTCTGAACATATCACATGAGTTAGTTCGTAATGGTTTATTTAATATAATTCTAGCCGCTCTCTTTTGAATTTTCGTTATTTTATTAATATCCGATTTGCAATTTATTCCCTTTCCCCATACAGTACAACAATAGTCAAATAATGGCATAATATATGCGTTATAATACATTCGCTTCATGTCCTCAGACAAGAAGTATATAATATGTTTTAATAATGCTACTTTTGAGTTAAGTTTACTACATACTTTTGATATTTGATATTTCCATGAAAGTGTGTTATTAATACATATTCCTAGGAGTTTTTGAGTGATAACATTTTCTATCAGAGTTCGTCCTATTTTCAATTTTAACTCTCTTACTGTTTTGATTTTATGTTTTGAAGATAACACCATACATTTTGATTTTGTAGGGTGCAAAGACATATTATTCAGTATACACCATTCATTTATACTGTTTAGACTTTTTTGAAGATTATTTTCTATGTCAGATACATCATAACTTGATTTATAAAGTGTTGAGTCGTCTGCATAAAGATCAATATTAGCAGACTTGGCTGTATCTTGTTATATATCCGTTACATTTATTCCGGAAAAATACTTTCTTTTTTGAGAGGAATATATGCAAAGTTCGAATTACCAACTACCTTCTGGTTGGTAGTTGGGGATTCACGTGAATAACCAACTTAGTCCCCAAGTGCACACAGGGAGAAGGGGTGTTACCATGTTGTAGAACACATCTATCTTGTTATATATCAGTTAGATTTCTTCCGGAAAAATACTTTCTATTTTGAGAGGAATACATGCAAAGTTCGAATTACCAACTACCTTCTGGTTGGTAGTTGGGTATTCACGTGAATAACCAACTGAGTCCCCTGGTGGACGTAGAGAGAAAGGGGTGTTACCATGTTATAGAACACATCTATCTTGTTATATATCAGTTAGATTTCTTCCGGAAAAATACTTTCTTTTTTGAGAGGAATACATGCAAAGCTCGAATTACCAACTACCTTCTGGTTGGTAGTTGGGGATTCACGTGAATAACCAACTGAGTCCCCTAGTGCACACAGGGAAAAGTGGGTGTTGCCATGTTGTAGAACACATGTATATTGTTATATATCCGTTACATTTATTCCGGAAAAATACTTTCTATTTTGACGGGAAAACATGCAAAGTTCGAATTACCAACTACCTTCTGGTTGGTAGTTGGGGATTCACGCGAATAACCAACTGAGTCCCGTGGTGGACGTAGGGAGAAGGGGGTGTTACCATGTTGTAGAACACATCTATCTTGTTATATATCAGTTACATTTCTTCCGGAAAAATACTTTCTATTTTGAGAGGAATACATGCAAAGTTCGAATTACCAACTACCTTCTGGTTGGTAGTTGGAGATTCACGCGAATAACCAACTAGGCCCCCTGCTTTATTCTGTGTTAAGGAAGGGGTATTGTGTGTTTGAACATTTCATTCTGGTGATAGTGTATTGAGTTACCAAGTACCAGCTGTTATATACTTTGGAATTACTAATAACCAACTACCAACTAGTAGGTAGTTGGTTATTCGAATATCCAACTACCAACTACCTACTACCTACCAAATTGACGCTCATTTATAAGTATATCATACATACTCACCGGCCAGAGACACGCAACTTTACCTCTGCGCTCAAACTTTATGCACTCAATTACTGAGTGATGGTGATAATGAAAACAGTTTTTTGCATAAGTCAGTTCATCTTGACTTTAAGAAGTATGATAGGGACATTCACCACCTGTTTGATTTCACGAAAATATGCGTGCTTACATTTTCTATTTATAATAAAAAATTGAAAAAAAATGCGTTTCTTTTGCCTTTGAGTCTACTATCGATTTCTACAGCAAGGTTAGAAATACAGTAAACTCCGTATATAACGACTCCGGATAAAGCGAAAATCCGGATATAAGGAACAAATTTTCTCCGCCCTAGTTTTTTTCTTCTTTATTTTACATGAAAAAATATGGATATAACAAACTCCGGACATAAGGAACAAATTTAAATGACCCCAAGAAGTTCGTTATAACCGGTGTTTACTGTAATTTGTTTTTCTTGTTCAAATGACAGCCAGTTTACCGTCATCTTTCATGATAATACAAATATCAAGAGTAAGTATAACATCCAAACTGGATCAATGGTCCTCAAAATTAACGGACCTGGCACATAAAAATTGCACAACATTTATAGATTTAACATTTGGCTCTAAAACATGAAACTCTATATCCAGAGCATGTCCTGTGATTAGATTTGAAAGCAAGTTGAAGTGTCTCTGTGAAGAGTTTTGCGGAAAATGGTATCTAGTTGTCGTCTGTTTTGGTTAACTGTCGTTTCTGGTTTTACCCCGTGTTAATTTTGTAGTAAATCAAGCACGTTTGTATATTAACTGAGACTAAAACAGTCAGCAGACGTGCATACAACAATTCTCATCTTCAGCACTATATATCAGTAAAAATTCGACGACCACTATCACTCAAAATCAACAGTAATTAAATAATTCCGCCGTGCCTTGTTCATTTGCTTTGGCAGTGCATGAAACATACATGTATATATAAATACATCTGCAGTGAAAGTTTTGGAAGCCTGAACTATGTCTTTGGTTGCTACATATACATATCAGCTGGCATGCTTGCTGGAGTGGAAACTTTATATCCTTCCATGTAGAAATCAAATCCTGAAAAAAACCCAGACAAATCGATTGTAAGTTTCAGAAAAAATGAAAAAAATATATACAGCTGACATTGAACCCATTGAAAATAATGCAAAACTTTAATTTTTTTAATTCAAATTTCTAAATAAATAATCAAGCAAATAACTTCACGGAAGTACCTCCGTGGTCGAGTGGTTAGAGTCGCTGACTTGAAGTATTGAAAGATGAACAAGTGCATTTGAAATTTTCGCGAGACGAGTGTAAATACATGTACATTGTAGATTATGAATATGCATGATCATTTCATTAGCTTTAGTGAGCTACTGACATTTACGTTGTGTTCAAAAACAAGAAATAGTGCATTCTACCCCATTCATTATTTGCCATCAACTATTCCGTGAGTGTATCTTCCAGTTCTATATCTTACTTCAAGATTGCCTGGTTTTAGATTCGTCGGCTATAAATTTTGACGATGGAAGTTAGCAGCAAATTTCCGGTTCTGTGTTTTTGTGACCCACATCTGTAATCGAATCTTAAAAGGCAGTATCAATAATGTAACTGTTCTCTTGCAACTTTTTTACCTGAAAAAAAAAACACAACTAAATGTATATAGTTTGCAATCATGTCAACATAAATAGTATCTTGTCTGTAAATATATGGATGTGTGTAAACATTAATTATACAGGTACGTGGTTTATCCAAGAAAACATCAATGTACAATATTCTTTAATAACGAGTGAATTTATATCCCCGACAAAATGAAACAAATAACTGAAAAAGAACAACTGGAAAAGTCTGTCTGTATCAGAAGAAAAGAATCTTTAAAAGTTCTACACCCCTATTTGGGCTTACATGTATCTCCTAGAGAATTATTACTTAACAATGACAAAAAACCTTATATGTTGCAAGTTAAATTAAATCCGCACTACTAGTTTCACCCGAATTTTTAAGATTTCTATACAGAATAATGAAAGAAACTACATCTCCGTAAGGTCTCATTTCAGTAAGAACCAAGTCAACAGTCAAACAACGGACATCAACAAAGTAATCTTCCCCTGCATTTTTCGACAAACACATCTGAAATCCACAAACACGCACTTGATTGAAGAAAAGTACCGCGAACATCGACATCTTCTGTATTCTTCGGCAAAGCCACCTGAAATTCACAAACAAACCACTGTTAGTAGAGCAATGAAGTTAATACGGATATACCTGCAAACATAAGAAAAGGAACAAAAGGCAAGTGGCCAACCACTAACACACCCTCCTCTGCTCTCTGCCCAAACACACGGACGGAGCTTGCCACTTTTCGCTGCTGATGCGGTTATCGGACCGGACCGGACAAAAGCGGGCAGGCAAAGCGAGGGCGGTTCAAGCTGCCAAGGCCAAGGTATGGTGCTCAGACTTGCAGCGCTACGGTAAGACTCACGGAACGGCAGCACATCATGTTAAATGAAAAACAAAAGAAAACTAATTAAAGAAAACTACACATACCGGACAGGACGGGAAAAAACGGCGCGGTACGGACGCGAATACCGGTGTATCTTCATCTGTATTCTTCGGCAAAGCCACCTGAAATTCACAAACAAACCACTGTTAGTAGAGCAATGAAGTTAATACGGATATACCTGCAAACATAAGAAAAGGAACAAAAGGCAAGTGGCCAACCACTAACACACCCTCCTCTGCTCTCTGCCCAAACACACGGACGGAGCTTGCCACTTTTCGCTGCTGATGCGGTTATCGGACCGGACCGGACAAAAGCGGGCAGGCAAAGCGAGGGCGATTCAAGCTGCCAAGGCCAAGGTATGGTGCTCAGACTGCAGCGCTACGGTAAGACTCACGGAATGGCAGCACATCATGTTAAATGAAAAACAAAAGAAAAGATTAAAGAAAACTACACATACCGGACAGGACGGGAAAAAACGGCGCGGAACGGACGCGAATACCGGTGTATCTTCATCTGTATTCTTCGGCAAAGCCACCTGCAAACATAAGAAAAGGAACAAAAGGCAAGTGGCCAACCACTAACACACCCTCCTCTGCTCTCTGCCCAAACACACGGACGGAGCTTGCCACTTTTCGCTGCTGATGCGGTTATCGGACCGGACCGGACAAAAGCGGGCAGGCAAAGCGAGGGCGGTTCAAGCTGCCAAGGCCAAGGTATGGTGCTCAGACTGCAGCGCTACGGTAAGACTCACGGAATGGCAGCACATCATGTTAAATGAAAAACAAAAGAAAACTAATTAAAGAAAACTACACATACCGGACAGGACGGGAAAAAAACGGCGCGGAACGGACGCGAATACCGGTGTATCTTCATCTGCATTCTTCGGCAAAGCCACCTGAAATTCACAAACAAACCACTGTTAGTAGAGCAATGAAGTTAATACGGATATACCTGCAAACATAAGAAAAGGAACAAAAGGCAAGTGGCCAACCACTAACACACCCTCCTCTGCTCTCTGCCCAAACACACGGACGGAGCTTGCCACTTTTCGCTGCTGATGCGGTTATCGGACCGGACCGGACAAAAGCGGGCAGGCAAAGCGAGGGCGGTTCAAGCTGCCAAGGCCAAGGTATGGTGCTGAGACTGCAGCGCTACGGTAAGACTCACGGAACGGCAGCACATCATGTTATATGAAAAACAAAAGAAAACTAACTACTTAAAGAAAACTACACATACCGGACAGGACGGGAAAAAACGGCGCGGTACGGACGCGAACACCGGTGTATCTTCATCTGTATTCTTCGGCAAAGCCACCTGAAATTCAAAAACAAACCCCTGTTAGTAGAGCAATGAATTTAATACGGATATACCTGCAAACATAAGAAAAGGAACAAAAGGCAAGTGGCCAACCACTAACACACCCTCCTCTGCTCTCTGCCCAAACACACGGACGGAGCTTGCCACTTTTCGCTGCTGATGCGGTTATCGGACCGGACCGGACAAAAGCGGGCAGGCAAAGCGAGGGCGGTTCAAGCTGCCAAGGCCAAGGTATGGTGCTCAGACTTGCAGCGCTACGGTAACACTCACGGAACGGCAGCACATCATGTTAAATGAAAAACAAAAGAGAACTAATTAAAGAAAACTATACATACCGGACAGGACGGGAAAAAACGGCGCGGTACGGACGCGAATACCGGTGTATCTTCATCTGTATTCTTCGGCAAAGCCACCTGAAATTCACAAACAAACCACTGTTAGTAGAGCAATGAAGTTAATACGGATATACCTGCAAACATAAGAAAAGGAACAAAAGGCAAGTGGCCAACCACTAACACACCCTCCTCTGCTCTCTGCCCAAACACACGGACGGGGCTTGCCACTTTTCGCTGCTGATGCGGTTATCGGACCGGACCGGACAAAAGCGGGCAGGCAAAGCGAGGGCGGTTCAAGCTGCCAAGGCCAAGGTATGGTGCTCAGACTGCAGCGCTACGGTAAGACTCACGGAATGGCAGCACATCATGTTAAATGAAAAACAAAAGAAAACTAATTAAAGAAAACTACACATACCGGACAGGACGGGAAAAAACGGCGCGGAACGGACGCGAATACCGGTGTATCTTCATCTGCATTCTTCGGCAAAGCCACCTGAAATTCACAAACAAACCACTGTTAGTAGAGCAATGAAGTTAATACGGATATACCTGCAAACATAAGAAAAGGAACAAAAGGCAAGTGGCCAACCACTAACACACCCTCCTCTGCTCTCTGCCCAAACACACGGACGGAGCTTGCCACTTTTCGCTGCTGATGCGGTTATCGGACCGGACCGGACAAAAGCGGGCAGGCAAAGCGAGGGCGGTTCAAGCTGCCAAGGCCAAGGTATGGTGCTCAGACTGCAGCGCTACGGTAAGACTCACGGAACGGCAGCACATCATGTTATATGAAAAACAAAAGAAAACTAACTAATTAAAGAAAACTACACATACCGGACAGGACGGGAAAAAACGGCGCGGTACGGACGCGAACACCGGTGTATCTTCATCTGTATTCTTCGGCAAAGCCACCTGAAATTCAAAAACAAACCCCTGTTAGTAGAGCAATGAATTTAATACGGATATACCTGCAAACATAAGAAAAGGAACAAAAGGCAAGTGGCCAACCACTAACACACCCTCCTCTGCTCTCTGCCCAAACACACGGACGGAGCTTGCCACTTTTCGCTGCTGATGCGGTTATCGGACCGGACCGGACAAAAGCGGGCAGGCAAAGCGAGGGCGGTTCAAGCTGCCAAGGCCAAGGTATGGTGCTCAGACTGCAGCGCTACGGTAACACTCACGGAACGGCAGCACATCATGTTAAATGAAAAACAAAAGAGAACTAATTAAAGAAAACTATACATACCGGACAGGACGGGAAAAAACGGCGCGGTACGGACGCGAATACCGGTGTATCTTCATCTGTATTCTTCGGCAAAGCCACCTGAAATTCACAAACAAACCATTGTTAGTAGAGCAATGAAGTTAATACGGATATACCTGCAAACATAAGAAAAGGAACAAAAGGCAAGTGGCCAATCACTAACACACCCTCCTCTGCTCTCTGCCCAAACACACGGACGGAGCTTGCCACTTTTCGCTGCTGATGCGGTTATCGGACCGGACCGGACAAAAGCGGGCAGGCAAAGCGAGGGCGGTTCAAGCTGCCAGGGCCAAGGTATGGTGCTCAGACTGCAGCGCTACGGTAAGACTCACGGAACGGCAGCACATCATGTTAAATGAAAAACAAAAGAAAACTAACTAATTAAAGAAAACTACACATACCGGACAGGACGGGAAAAAAACGGCGCAGTACGGACGCGAACACCGGTGTATCTTCATCTGTATTCTTCGGCAAAGCCACCTGAAATTCACAAACAAACCACTGTTAGTAGAGCAATGAAGTTGATACGGATATACCTGCAAACATAAGAAAAGGAACAAAAAGCAAGTGGCCAACCACTAACACACCCTCCTCTGCTCTCTGCCCAAACACACGGACGGAGCTTGCCACTTTTCGCTGCTGATGCGGTTATCGGACCGGACCGGACAAAAGCGGGCAGGCAAAGCGAGGGCGGTTCAAGCTGCCAAGGCCAAGGTATGGTGCTCAGACTGCAGCGCTACGGTAAGACTCACGGAATGGCAGCACATCATGTTAAATGAAAAACAAAAGAAAAGATTAAAGAAAACTACACATACCGGACAGGACGGGAAAAAACGGCGCGGAACGGACGCGAATACCGGTGTATCTTCATCTGTATTCTTCGGCAAAGCCACCTGAAATTCACAAACAAACCACTGTTAGTAGAGCAATGAAGTTAATACGGATATACCTGCAAACATAAGAAAAGGAACAAAAGGCAAGTGGCCAACCACTAACACACCCTCCTCTGCTCTCTGCCCAAACACACGGACGGAGCTTGCCACTTTTCGCTGCTGATGCGGTTATCGGACCGGACCGGACAAAAGCGGGCAGGCAAAGCGAGGGCGGTTCAAGCTGCCAAGGCCAAGGTATGGTGCTGAGACTGCAGCGCTACGGTAAGACTCACGGAACGGCAGCACATCATGTTAAATGAAAAACAAAAGAAAACTAATTAAAGAAAACTACACATACCGGACAGGACGGGAAAAAACGGCGCGGTACGGACGCGAATACCGGTGTATCTTCATCTGTATTCTTCGGCAAAGCCACCTGAAATTCACAAACAAACCACTGTTAGTAGAGCAATGAAGTTAATACGGATATACCTGCAAACATAAGAAAAGGAACAAAAGGCAAGTGGCCAACCACTAACACACCCTCCTCTGCTCTCTGCCCAAACACACGGACGGAGTTTGCCACTTTTCGCTGCTGATGCGGTTATCGGACCGGACCGGACAAAAGCGGGCAGGCAAAACGAGGGCGGTTCAAGCTGCTAAGGCCAAGGTATGGTGCTCAGACTGCAGCGCTACGGTAAGACTCACGGAACGGCAGCACATCATGTTAAATGAAAAACAAAAAAAAACTAACTAATTAAAGAAAACAACACATACCGGACAGGACGGGAAAAAACGCGAACACCGGTGTATCTTTATCTTTATTCTTCGGCAAAGCAACCTGAAATCCACAAACAAACAATATTTAGAGGAAAGAAGTTAATACGGATACAATTGTAAACATAATAAAAGGAACAAGAGACAAGTGGCCAACCACTTACACCACCTGATCTGGTCTCTGTTCGAAGACATTGACGGAGCTTGCCACTTTTCGCTGCTGATGCGGTTACCGGACAAATGCGGACATACAAAGCGAGGACGTTTCACGTACAATTTAACAGCAACATGTTTGAGAATTTGCTTTAATTAAAGTGACGTTATGCGCATCTTTCTGCATAATTATAGTGTATTTTGGTGACAGTTTTATAAAAGCAATTTTTGGTTGATGTTCATTTAAATGTGTTAAATTAATGGTTATGCCGCATTAGTATTTGAAGTTGGTGCTTTAGATATAAAACAATCGGACTCATAAAATGATGTTTGTAGAGATTTCGGCAGTGGAAGGGAAGCAACTCCTGCATGCAGTTATTCTTTTCTTAAATTGACTCTCCCAGTCAAATAAGAAAATCAATATTTGGAAAGTTATTACTTCATACCGGTAGCGTAACAAGTTTGGTGTATTGGGTTAAAAGCTATTATTTCCTCTACGCGTTTGTACACACACCATATTCAGCTGGATTTTTATTTGAAAAAAATGCGCATAATGTCACTTTAAATAATTTTCGTGAAGTTGGCAGACTGGCAGCGTAGCAGCGTGAACTTGGCAGACTAGCAGACTGGCAGCGTAGCAGCGTGAACTTGGCAGACTAGCAGACTGGCAGCGTAGCAGCGTGAACTTGGCAGACTGGCAGCGTAGCAGCGTGAACTTGGCAGACTGGCAGACTGACAGCGTAGCAGCGTGAACTTGGCAGACTGGCAGCGTAGCAGCGTGAACTTGGCAGACTGGCAGCTTAGCAGCCTTGCAGCGAGAACTTGGCAGACTGGCAGCTTAGCAGCCTAGCAGCGTGAACTTAGCTATATTGAATGAAATGTATGTTTTAAATACGACAGAAGCACGAATTATGCGTAGATACAATTAATATACATTTCATTTTGATATTTTATATCTTATACCGGTTTTCATTACTTTCCGTTACTTGAAGAGTTTTCGCTACAAGCAGACTTTTCGCTGACAGCAGCCCAACAACTCAGCAGCTCAGCAGACCAGCAGCTCAGCAGACCAGCAGACCAGCTGTTCAGCAGCCGAAACTTCAAAGTTTAATATTGTGCTATATTGAATAAAATGTTGTATTTTTTCAAAAATACGACAGAAGCACGAATTATGCGAAGAAACAATAAATACACGGCGTTTCATTTTGATATTTTATATTCATAAGTTTACGTTACTTGAAGAGTTTTCGTTGCAAGCAGACTTTTTGCTGCCAGCAGCCCAGCAACTCAGCAGACCAGCCGCTCAGCAAACCAGCAGCTCAGCAGACCAGCAGCTCAGCAGACTAGCAGCTCAGCAGACCAGCAGCTTAGCAGTTCAGCAGCCGAACTTCAAAGTTTAATATTGTGCTATATTGAATGAAATGGTTTTTTTCCAAAAATACGACAGAAGCACGAATTATGCGTAGAAACAATAAATACACGCCCTTTCATCTTGATATTTTATGTCTTATATTCATAAGTTTACGTTACTTGAAGAGTTTTCGTTGTAAGCAGACTTTTCGCTGCCAGCAGTCCAGCAACTCAGCAGACCAGCCGCTCAGCAGACTAGCAGCTCAGCAGACTAGTAGCCCAGCAGCTCAGCAGCTCAGCAGACTAGCAGCTCAGCAGACCAGCAGCTCAGCAGCTCAGCAGCTCAGCAGATCAGCAGCCGAAACTTCAAAGTTTAAGATTGTGGTTTATTGAATGAAATGGATGTTTAAAATACGACAGAAGCACAAATTATGCGTATATACAATTAATATACATTTTGATATTTTTTATCTTATACCGGTATTCATTTGTTTCCGTTACTTGAAGAGTTTTTGATGCAAACAGACTATTCGCTGCCAGCAGCCCAGCAACTCAGCAGACCAGCCGCTCAGCAGACCAGCAGCTCAGCAGCTCAGCAGACTAGCAGCACAGCAGCTCAGCAGACTAGCAGCTCAGCAGACCAGCAGCTCAGCAGATCAGCAGCCGAAACTTCAAAGTTTAAGATTGTGCTATATTGAATGAAATGGATGTTTAAAATACAACAGAAGCACAAAAAATGCGTAGATACAATTAATACACATTTTGGTATTTTATATCTTATACCGGTATTCATTTGTTTAAGTTACTTGAAGAGTTTTTGATGCAAGCAGACTTTTCGCTGCCAGCAACTCAGCAAACCAGCAACTCAGCAGCTCAGCAGACCAGCAGACTAGCAGACTAGCAGACCAGCAGTTCAGCAGCCGAAACTTCAAAGTTTAAGATTGTGCTATATTGAATGAAATGTTGTTTTTTTTTTTTTTTTTAAATACGACAGAATCACGAATCATGCGTAGAAACAATAAATACGCGCCCTTTCATTTTGATATTTTATATTTTATATTCATATGTTTACGTTACTTTCGCTGCAACAGACTTTTCGCTGCCTGCAGCCCAGCAACTCAGCAACTCAGCAGCTCAGCAGACCAGCAGCTCAGCAGACCAGCAGCTCAGCAGACCAGCAGACTAGCAGCTCAGCAGCTCAGCAGCTCAGCAGACCAGCAGCTCAGCAGATCAGCAGCCGAAACTTGAAAGTTTAAGATTGTGCTATATTGAATGAAATGGATGTTTAAAATACGACAGAAGCACAAATTATGCGTAAATACAATTACAGTAAACTCCGTATATAACGAACTCCCTGGACCATTTAAATATGTTCCTTATATCCGCAGTTTGTTATATCTGTATAATATTTTTATATAAATCAACAAAGAAAAAAAAATCCGGCCTAGAAAAATTTGTTTCTTATAATCGGAATTTTGCTATATCCGGAGTCGTTATATACGGAGTTTACTGTAACATACATTTTGGTATTTTATATCTTATACTGGTATTCATTTGTTTCCATTACTTGAAGAGTTTTCGATGCAAGCAAGCCAACAGCCCAGCAACTCAGCAGCTCAGCAGACCAGCAGCTCAGCAGACTAGCAGTTCAGCAGCCGAAACTTCAAAGTTTTGCTATATTGAATGAATTAGGTTTTTTTTTCTCAAAAATTCGACAGAAGCACGTAGCACTATACGTAGACACAATAAATAAACACGCTCTTTCATTTTGATATTTTATATCTTATATTCATTAGTTTCCGTTAGTTAAGAGCTTTCGCTGCAAGCAGCCCAGCAATTCAGCAGACCAGCAGCTCAGCAGATCAGCAGCTAAGCAGACCAGCAGACCAGCAGTTCAGCAGTTCAGCAGTCGAAACTTTAAAGTTTAAGATTGTGCTATATTGAATGAAATGGATGTTTTAAATACTTCAGAAGCACGAATTATGCGTAGATACAAATAATATACACGCCCTTTCATTTTTATATTTTATATTTTATATTCATAAGTTTACGTTATTTGAAGAGTTTTCGTTGCAAGCAGACTTTTCGCTGCCAGCAGCCCAGCAGACCAGCAGCTCAGCAGACCAGCAGATCAGCAGATCAGCAGCCAAAACCTCAAAGTTATATTGACTGAAATTGACATTTTAAATACGACAGAAGCACGAATTATGCGTAGTTACAATTAATATACATTTTGATATTTTATATCTTATACCGGTATTCATTAGTTTCCGTTACTTGAAGAGTTTTCGTTGCAAGCAGACTTTTCGCTGCAAGCAGCCCAGCAACTCAGCAGACCAGCAGCTCAGCAGAACAGCAGCTCAGCAGACCAGCAGCTCAGCAGACCAGCAGATCAGCAGTCGAAACTTAAGTTTAAGATTGTTCTATATTGAACAGCAGACCAGTAGACCAGCAGCTCAGCAGACCAGCAGTTCATTAGCAGCCGACACTTAAAAGTTTAAGATTTTGCTGTATTGAATGAAATGCTTTTTTTAAAATACGACAGAAACACGTATGTTGCGTAGAAACAATAAATACACGCCCTTTCATTTTAATATTTTATATCTTATTGCGCCCGCTATATTTAATACGTGGTGAGTAAAAGGTGTATGGAGACTTAAGCACTAGATCGAAAATATGCGTCTCTCTTCATTGAAAAATTCAGGAACTTCTGAGATGAATACTGTAGACACGGTCTATTTATTTCTTATATTCATTAGTAAACGTTACTTGAAGAGTTTTCGCTGCAAGCATACTTTTCGCTGCCAGCAGCCCAGCAACTCAGCAGCTCAGCCGCTCAGAAGCTTAACAGACCAGCAGCTCAGCAGATCAGCAGCCGAAACTTTAAAGTTTAAGATTGTGCGATATTGAATGAAATGGATGTTTAAAATACGACAGAAGCCCCAATTATGCGTAGATACAATTAATATACATGTACACGCCTTTTCATTTTGATATTTTATATCTTATATTCATTAGTTTCCATAATAGAAGAGTTTTCGCTGCAAGCAGACTTTTCATGCCAGCAGCCCAGCAACTCAGCAGCTCAGCAGACCAGCAGCTCAACAGCTCAGCAGACAAGCAGCTCAGCAGACCAGCAGACCAGCAGCCCAGCAGACCAGCAGTCGAAACTTTAAAGTTTAAGATTGTTCTATATTGAATGAAATGGATGTTCAACAGAAGCACCAATAATGCGTAGATACAATTAATATACACGCCCTTTCATTTTGATATTCATTTCTTTCCGTTACTAGAAGAGTTTTCACTGCAAGCAGACTTTTCGCTGCTAGCAACGTAGCAACTCAGTAGACCAGCAGCTCAGTAGACCAGCCGCTAGGCAGCTCAGCAGTTCAGCAGCCGAAAGTTTTTGATTGTGCTATATTGCATGAAATGGATGTTTAAAAATGACAGAATCACGACTTATGCGTAGATATAATTAATTTACACGCCCTTTCATTTTGATACTTTATATCTTATTTCTGTTAGTTTCCGCTAATAGCAGAATTTTCGCTGCAAGCACACTTAAAATTTTCGCTGCCAGCAGTCCAGCAGACCAGCAGCTCAGCGGACCTACAATTTAGCAGACAAGCAGCTCAGCAGACCAGCAGCCAAAATAATCAAGCTGCAACAGAAGCACATATATGCGATATACAATTATTTTACACGCCCTTTCATTTTGATACTTTATATATTATTTTGGTTAGTTTCCGCTACTACAAGAGTTTTCGCTGCAAGCACACTTTTCGCTGCGAGCAGTCCAGCAGCTCAGCAGACCAGCAGCTCAGCAGTCAAAACATATTTAGCAGCGGAAACTTCAAACTTAAATATTCTGCTCAATTTTATAGAATGTGGTTTTTAAACCCAGCAGAAGCACGATATATGCGTAGATACAATTATTTTATACGTCCCCTTATTTTGATACTTTAAGAGTTTTCGCTGCTAGCAGAATTTTAACTGCCAACAGCCCAGCAGCTCAGCAGATCAGTAGACTACCCGACCAGTAGCCCAGCAGCCAGCAACAGGAGCGCGATATATGCGTATTCAATTATTTTAAACGCCTTTTTTATACTTTATATCATAAATTATTTTCATTAGTTTTCGCCGCTAGCAGGTATGAGAACGGTGAAAACTGGAAGCAGGTTATTTTGTGATCTCACTGAAGTTGGCGGCCTAGCGGCCTGGCGGCCTAGCGGCCTGAAGTTGGCGGCCTAGCGGCCTGGCGGCCTAGCGGCCTGAAGTTGGCGGCCTAGCGGCCTGGCGGCCTAGCGGCCTGAAGTTGGCGGCCTAGCGGCCTGGCGGCCTAGCGGCCTGAAGTTGGCGGCCTAGCGGCCTGGCGGCCTAGCGGCCTGAAGTTGGCGGCCTAGCGGCCTGGCGGCCTAGCGGCCTGAAATTGACGGCTTATGTATTTTTAACAAAAATCACTTACAAATTATGCCATAAACCAATATAAAATATGAAAACTCAAATTAAAGCTCAACTGTACACAAAAAGTCATTGAAAATGTTACGCCTTGAATTAACAATCGAAGAAAAAAAGTCACTTAAAGCTCAACAGAATACACACAAAAAACCAAGTCGGTGGATTGGGAATTTTGACAAAAATTAACTGAGAAATAACGCCTTAAAACAAAAAAACTCACATTTAATTTCAACTGAACTCACTAAAAAACCTGAAGTTGGCGGCCTGGCGGCCTAGCGGCCTGAAGTTGGCGGCCTAGCGGCCTGGCGGCCTAGCGGCCTGAAGTTGGCGGCCTAGCGGCCTAGCGGCCTGGCGGCCTAGCGGCCTGAAATTGACGGCTTATGTATTTTTAACAAAAATCACTTACAAATTATGCCATAAACCAATATAAAAATATGAAAACTCAAATTAAAGCTCAACTGTACACAAAAAGTCATTGAAAATGTTACGCCTTGAATTAACGATCGAAGAAAAAAAAGTCACTTAAAGCTCAACAGAATACACACAAAAAACCAAGTCGGTGGATTGGGAATTTTGACAAAAATTAACTGAGAA
This sequence comes from Saxidomus purpurata, assembly GCA_022818135.1. NCBI lineage: Eukaryota > Metazoa > Mollusca > Bivalvia > Venerida > Veneridae > Saxidomus > Saxidomus purpurata. Next base: position 41,982 of record JAFMSR010000257.1, on the reverse strand, counting down.
ATAACGCCTTAAAACAAAAAAACTCACATTTAATTTCAACTGAACTCACTAAAAAACCTGAAGTTGGCGGCCTGGCGGCCTAGCGGCCTGAAGTTGGCGGCCTAGCGTGGGCTAGCGGCCGAAGTTGGCGGCCTAGCGGCCTGGCGGCCTGGCGGCCTAGCGGCCTGAAATTGACGGCTTATGTATTTTTAACAAAAATCACTTACAAATTATGCCATAAACCAATATAAAATATGAAAACTCAAATTAAAGCTCAACTGTACACAAAAAGTCATTGAAAATGTTACGCCTTGAATAAGCAATCGAAGAAAATAAGTCACTTAAAGGTCAACAGTATACACACAAAAATTAACCAAGTCGGTGGACTGGGAATTTTAACATAAATTAACTTAGAAATAACGCCTTAAAACAAAAAAAACTCACATTTAATTTCAACTGAACACACTGAAAAAAATCTGAAGTTGTCGGCCTGGCGGCCTAGCGGCCTGAAGTTGGCGGCCTAGCGGCCTGGCGGCCTGAAATTGACCGCCTATGTATTTTAACAAAAATCATTTACATATTCTGCCTTAAACAAATATATACATATGTACACAAAAAGTCACTTTAAAAAATTACGCCTTGAATAAACAATAAAAAAACTCACTTCAAGCTCAACAGAACACTCACACACACAAAACAAAGTCGGTGTACTGCGAATTTTAGCAAGAACGAAATTATAAATAACGCCTTTAAACAAAAACACTCACATCATTTGTTGGCTGAACACATAAAAAGATATGTGCAGATAACGGACTGGCGGCCTGAAGTTAGCGGCCCAGCGGCCTAGCGGCCTGAAGTTGGCGGCCTAGCGGCCTGAAGTTGGCGGCCTAGCGGCCTGGCGGCCTAGCGGCCTGAAATTGACGGCTTATGTATTTTTAACAAAAATCACTTACAAATTATGCCATAAACCAATATAAAATATGAAAACTCAAATTAAAGCTCAACTGTACACAAAAAGTCATTGAAAATGTTACGCCTTGAATAAGCAATCGAAGAAAATAAGTCACTTAAAGGTCAACAGTATACACACAAAAATTAACCAAGTCGGTGGACTGGGAATTTTAACATAAATTAACTTAGAAATAACGCCTTAAAAACAAAAAAAACTCACATTTAATTTCAACTGAACACACTGAAAAAATCTGAAGTTGTCGGCCTGGCGCCTAGCGGCCTGAAGTTGGCGGCCTAGCGGCCTGGCGGCCTGAAATTGACCGCCTATGTATTTTAACAAAAATCATTTACATATTCTGCCTTAAACAAATATATACATATGTACACAAAAAGTCACTTTAAAAAATTACGCCTTGAATAAACAATAAAAAAACTCACTTCAAGCTCAACAGAACACTCACACACACAAAACAAAGTCGGTGTACTGCGAATTTTAGCAAGAACGAAATTATAAATAACGCCTTTAAACAAAAACACTCACATCATTTGTTGGCTGAACACATAAAAAGATATGTGCAGATAACGGACTGGCGGCCTGAAGTTAGCGGCCCAGCGGCCTAGCGGCCTGAAGTTGGCGGCCTAGCGGCCTGAAGTTGGCGGCCTAGCGGCCTGGCGGCCTAGCGGCCTGAAATTAACGGCTTATGTATTTTTAACAAAAATCACTTACAAATTATGCCTTAAACAAATATATAATATAAAAAATCAAATTAAAGCTCAACTGTACATGGAAAGTCACTTAAAAAGTTACGCCTTGAATAATTAATCGAAACAAAAAACTCACTTAACTTAACTCAGAAAAACAAAGTCAGAGTACGGGAAGTAAGGAGAAATGACAAAGAAAGATGGCTTCAATTAACAGTTATTATTCTTTTCTTTACAAAAGACTGCAGGCAATGCACTCGAACATCATCATCCTAAAAAGTAAATAAAAAAGTTGTATGCATGAAAACTGTATAAATTAGTTTGTTACAAAACTGGAATCCACTTAACCGATTTAAAAATGTAAAGATTTCCACTGTTGAACATTTTTATTTGAATGACGCTATTGTTTTTGTTTCTATTTAAGTCATTGTTTTGCGATGAATTATTGAAACTTTAAACAAGAATTCAGTTTTACATTGTTTTGGTTGTGTATGAAATTTGAAATACGATAACACTCTTTAATTAGATATATTACCACTTTTGCGTTTCTAAACCCGTCAAGTGTATTCAGAAGTTAAAACACAACATTGTTATTCATTTCATCATAAACTGGACGTAAAATGCTATGCGCTCATCAATTCGCTATTCTTATTGCAAACTGAACAATTTGTTCCAATGGCTGAAGTTTGTAATTCGTAATACGAGTCGCAATTAGTGAACTAGCAGCTAGTATTTTTAACTATGAACTGACAACATGGAAATCGCGAACTGCGAACTGGCAACAAGTCTGTCTTCAGACTGAACATTGAGAACTGGTAACTTTCATACAAGGACTGCCTTTTGGAAAGCAGAAGAAATGATCTATCATTTAAAGAAATATAAATTCCATATCTGCTACGTACACATGAATAATATAATTTGTATGATTAATAATCATAATTTTACTTTTCTTGAAATATATATGACAAGTGTTTCTCGGAACTGAATGTCTTTCTTAAAGATTTTTTTCTTTTTTTTATCATAATTCTGCAGTTTCCAATTCGGTAATTGAATCTCAAACTAGTTACTGGTTTGCATTTTTCAGTTCGCAGTTCGAATCGCAAACTGCGAACTGCAGACTAGTTGCCAGTTCCCAATCTGAATCCAGAATAGTAAAAAGTCGCAATTCTAATAATGAACTGGTGACTGGTTTGCAATCAGCAAGTTGCAACAACAGCTTGAAACTAGTCGAATCGCGAACTGACAACAGTAAACTTGTCTGATGTTTGCAATTCACAATTCGAGCCGCGAACTGCGAACTACAGGCTAGTCTTAACTTTAATCGCAAACTGGGAAGTGGGTTAATCGTGAACTATTTGGAAGTTCCCGATTCTCTAATCGAATTGCAAACTAATAACTGTATAGCATATTGCAATTCACAACTCGAACCGCGAACTGCGAACTGACAATTTGTCTTTTGGTCGCAGTTGTAGTTTACAATTCAAATCGCGAAATGTCGCTTCTTAAAGAAAACGGATGACTGGTTTGCAATCAGCGATTCGAACCAAAAGTTGGAGAATGGAACTGGTAGGCAGTTCCCAATTCTAAATTCTAATCGAGACATGAGAACTGCAAACAAACTTTAAGGATATTGAAAATAGCAATACATGTACATGGCAATTGTCAGTTTTCAGGTTCACATCGATACTGATTCTTCCTAAAACGCAAACAAAAGCCCGTACAATAAAGAAGTATAAATTTGGTAATGGTCCTTATCAACATCCCATCAAAATTCACCGAGTTGATTTTAACAGATTACAGATCATGATGTTCATTACCTATAATAGTGGACGATAAGCATCCGTGTCACCAAACTTTGCAGTTCGTATATTAGACCGTTTTTTAACTATTGAAGGCCAAAATCTTTAAATTCATGAACTCATAAAAAGTTGTTAAATGCACAGTCTCTGTGACTTTAACTATACACACCGGAGCAAAGTTTATGCCCTTTCCACTTTTTCCAGCCGCAAGACAGAGTGCATATTGGCAAACAAAAACACCACAGTCTTCATTGTTTGTCTGCTGAGGTAGGTCCTACAAAATTAGAAAATTATTATAAATATGGAATTATTCACAATGTAGTATCCATACTTTGCTTTTAATTGAATATTCATTAACATAATCGAATAACTGGTTTTCAACCTTGCTAATATAAGCATTTGGTAAGAAACAACTTAATTATCTTATTTCTTTAAAATGTACAAATCAAATTATCAAGTAAAACTGGTTTACAACAAAAGAAATAAACTAAGATCTGAATGTAATTATGGTTACCTTTTTAATGTCATGATGCGCATGTCATTGAAAAAACTATTTTGGTCCTAAATTACGTACTACGTTTCTTTAAATCCAGAAATTAATCTTGGTATAATATCATTTAATTACTCGTAGACATGCTAAATAAATCAGACATTAAAATACAGTATATACTACAACTGAGTTTAAACATACAGCACCTCTACAGTTCTCACTACGTAACCGGCGTCACCTCTGCTATTCATGTATCGTCTGTAAATTAAAATGACAATACAATATGATTTGAAGGTAAATGTAAAACTATTTCATATAAAATTGCCTTATGCTTAACACGACATCCTTTAATATAACTATATACCATGTCATGAACCCTTATGCAGTTATGCCAAATGTGTACACACATGAGTGGAATAAAACAAATATGCAAGGTTACAGTTCTTCAAAGAAACCATGCAAGTCAGCGGAAGATAATTTTAAAGTTCTGGTGTCATAGGTCAATATTGCCCTCTTCCTTTGCACCGATTAATTTTTTTAGTTAACAATCAAGGTCATCCACATCCCGAGCATTCTTGTAGCTAAAATATAGCTTTACATGGCGTACAAATGTAAGAGAGTGACTAGGTTGTATGTTTCAAGATACCTTAATTATTTTCCAGGTATGTACAAATAGAAATGTGTTCCAACGCTCTAAACAATTCAAATAACTTATAAGCATAGTTAACTTTATGGTAAGAAAGAAATTAAAAATTGTCAATGGTATTTTGAGGAACAGATCTTTTAAAATAGAAATGTATAACGTTTTTCTGATTTGTTGCAATATATTTTTCTTACCACGAAACTCTGATATATGGTAATAAACATTTTTGTAAGTGTTAACAGCTTTTTTAAGATCTTTCATAAATTCAAAGTATTCTTAGATACGGTCTCAGAGCAATTCTACGAGAATACGTCATATTTTCTATCAACTTGTGTTTGGAGGTGTTATTTGCTTTAAACACGATTTATAAGAACAAAATTACCTCAGCATTTCAGCTGGATATCGACCTCCACTGGTCATTGAGTTGTATACATGTATTGTAGCTTCAGGCTCGTGTATGACCTGAAGAAAGCATGTTTTCATTTCGTAACTCTACATTCATTGGAGCTATGTGTTTCTTAACTTGACAAAAGGCATTGAGTGTGTAAACCGTTCTTTGTCTTTTATTGTACTTTAGGCAATCATTGTGAGTTTGATAAATGTAATATATTTAATACCGAACCAATATAACCCTGGAAAACGCTAATAAATAACAAGTCCATATCCTTAAGTTTGGATATATTTGTCATGAGCTCTTGATCATATACAATTCATGTAGATTGCTGTGTACTTAAGTTTCTCTGTCTAAATACAAAAGAAACTTAACCAATATGACGAGTATAACTATGAAAATATTTATTATCACCAACATGTCTAATAGCTTTCACAATATAATGCATGTTGAAAATGTGTAATACATTATGATTTTAATTAAAATCATCTTACCAAAAGCGTCCAGTGTATCCTATATATAACAGGGACTAAAATGGTTCCCTTGTTAAACAAGTCTCTGTTCACAAATTTCTCCGGGGATTTCCCAGACACCAAGCACTGGAAAAAGAATACATCTAGTGCTGCTACATCTCTGTAATTGGTAGCAATGAGGGACATGTATCCGTTTATCACCTGTAAAAATAGAAACAATGCAATGTTTCCAGTTATGAAATGATTCTGAATTATGTAGTAAACTTGACTTTTTTTCATTTCAAGTAACCGTAACCTAACATGTGTGTAGTAATTGAACCATACACTGTTCATAATACGCCTGTTAAGAATGTTCGTGAAGTTGGCAGACTGGCAGCGTAGCAGTGTAGCAGCGTGAAGTTGGCAGACTGGCAGACTGGCAGTGTAGCAGCGTGAACTTGGCAGACTGGCAGCGTAGCAGCCTAGCAGCGTGAACTTGGCAGACTAGCAGACTGACAGCGTGAACTTGGCAGACTGACAGCGTAGCAGCGTGAACTTGGCAGACTGGCAGACTGGCAGTATAGCAGTGTGAACTTGGCAGACAGGCAGCGTAGCAGCCTAGCAGCGTGAACTTGGCAGACTGGCAGCGTAGCAGCGTGAACTTGGCAGACTAGCAGCGTAGCAGCGTGAACTTGGCAGACTGGCAGCTTAGCAGCCTTGCAGCGAGAAATTGGCAGACTGGCAGCTTAGCAGCCTAGCAGCGTGAACTTAGCTATATTGAATGAAATGTATGTTTAAAATACGACAGAAGCACGAATTATGCGTAGATACAATTAATATACACGCCATTTCATTTTGATATTTTATATCTTATACCGGTTTTCATTAGTTTCCGTTACTTGAAGAGTTTTCGCTGCAAGCAGACTTTTCGCTGACAGCAGCCCAACAACTCAGCAGCTCAGCACACCAGCAGCTCAGCAGACCAGCAGACCAGCTGTTCAGCGGCCGAAACTTCAAAGTTTAATATTGTGCTATATTGAATAAAATGTATTTTTTCAAAAATACGACAGAAGCACGAATTATGCGAAGAAACAATAAATACACGGCGTTTCATTTTGATATTTTATATTCATAAGTTTACTTGAAGACTTTTCGTTGCAAGCACACTTTTTGCTGCCAGCAGCCCAGCAACTCAGCAGACCAGCCGCTCAGCAAACCAGCAGACCAGCAGCTCAGCAGACCAGCAGCTCAGCAGACTAGCAGCTCAGCAGACCAGCAGCTTAGCAGTTCAGCAGCCGAACTTCAAAGTGTAATATTGTGCTATATTGAATGAAATGTTTTTTTTCCCAAAAATACGACAGAAGCACGAATTATGCGTAGAAACAATAAATACACGCCCTTTCATTTTGATATTTTATATCTTATATTCATAAGTTTACGTTACTTGAAGAGTTTTCGTTGCAAGCAGACTTTTTGCTGCCAGCAGTCCAGCAACTCAGCAGACCAGCCGCTCAGCAGACTAACAGCTCAGCAGACTAGCAGACCAGCCGCTCAGCAGCTCAGCAGACTAGCAGCTCAGCAGCTCAGCAGCTCAGCAGCTCAGCAGACCAGCAGCTCAGCAGATCAGCAGCCGAAACTTCAAAGTTTAAGATTGTGCTTTATTGAATGAAATGGATGTTTAAAATACGACAGAAGCACAAATTATGCGTATATACAATTAATATACATTTTGATATTTTTTATCTTATACCGGTATTCATTTGTTTCCGTTACTTGAAAAGTTTTTGATGCAAACAGACTATTCGCTGCCAGCAGCCCAGAAACTCAGCAGACCAGCCGCTCAGCAGACCAGCAGCTCAGCAACTCAGCAGCTCAGCAGACTAGCAGCTCAGCAGACCAGCAGCTCAGCAGATCAACAGCCGAAACTTCAAAGTTTAAGATTGTGCTATATTGAATGAAATGGGTGTTTAAAATACGACAGAAGCACAAATTATGCGTAGATACAATTAATATACATTTTATATTTTGTATTTTATATCTTATACCGGTATTCATTTGTTTCCGTTTTTGAGGCAAGCAGACTTTTCGCTGCCAGCAGCCCAGCGACTCAGCAGACCAGCCGCTAAGCAGACCAGCAGCTCAGCAGACTAGCAGCTCAGCAGACCAGCAGACCAGCAGCTCAGCAAACCAGCAGCTCAGCAGACTAGCAGCTCAGCAGACCAGCAGCTCAGCAGATCAGCAGCCGAAACTTCAAAGTTTAAGATTGTGCTATATTGAATGAAATGGATGTTTAAAATACAACAGAAGCACAAATAATGCGTAGATACAATTAATTTACACGCCCTTTCATTTTGATATTTTATATCTTATATTCATAAGTTTACGTTACTTGAAGAGTTTTCGTTGCAAGCAGACTTTTTTCGCTGCCAGCAGCCCAGCAACTCAGCAGACCAGCCGCTCAGCAGACCAGCAGAACTAGCCGCTCAGCAGCTCAGCAGACTAGCAGCTCAGCAGACCAGCAGCTCAGCAGATCAGCAGTCGAAACTTCAAAGTTTAAGACTGTGCTATATTGAATGAAATGGATGTTTAAAATACGACAGAAGCACAAATTATGCGTAGATACAATTAATATACATTTTGATATTTTATATATTATACCGGTATTCATTTGTTTCCGTTACTTGAAGAGTTTTTGATGCAAGCAGACTTTTCGCTGCCAGCAGCCCAGCAGCTCAGCAGACCAGCAGACCAGCAGCTCAGCAGACCAGCAGCTCAACAGACCAGCAGACCAGCAGTTCAGCAGCCAGCAGCCTAAACTAATCTAGCTGCAACAGGAGCACGATGTATGCGTAGATACAATTATGTTACACGCCCTTTTATTTTGATATTTTATATCTTATTTTCATTATTTTCGTTGCTAGAAAAGTTTTCGCTGCTAGCAGACTTTTCGCTGCCAGCAGCCCAGCAGCTCAGCAGACCAGCAGCCAAAACTTATCCAGCTGCAACAGGAGCACGATATATGCGTAAATACAATTATTTTATACGACCTTTTATTTTGATATCTATTCATATGTTTTCGCTACTAGATGAGTTTCTGCTGCTAGCATACTTTTGCTGCAAGCAGTCCAGCAGCTCAGCAGCACAGCAGCTTAGCAGTTCAGTAGCCGAAACTCCAAACTTAAAGATTCTGCTCAATTTTATTAAAGTGGGTTTTTAAATGCAACAGAAGCACTAAATATGCGTAGATACAATTATTTTACACGCCCTTTTAATTTTTGATACTTTATATCGTATTTTTTGTTTAGTTTTCGCTGCTAGAAGAGTTCTTGCTCGAAGTAGACTTTTCGCTGCCAGCAGAGTTTATAGACAATATGAACGAATATGAAGAAATCGTGATAAATGGCGTAGTTATTACCAACTTTAAGTTTTCTGGACAAAAACTAAGTACAAAAAGAGGCATAAATCTGTTACACATGACTTTATCATATGCAATTTGGATGCACTACGACCCTGTTGTCATTCGCTATATAATTTTAAAGTTTAATGAAGATATTTGCAGAAATAGTCAAATTAAAACTTACGTTAAAATTTTTCAGACGGACAGACAGCGTTTTATATGTCTAAATTTTTGTCCAAAAAAGCGACAGAAAGATGGAAAGCAAAAATACGATGCGCATAATGTCACTTTAAGTGAAAAGTTTCTTACTACGCAGTTTAGACATGTAGTTTACCACTTCATCAAGCCGCCGATAAAAACACGTTAAATGACGCGAACGGAACACCACAGTTGTCGTATGTTGTAATACATACTATTAAAGTGGTCTCTATCAAGTTCATGAGGAAGCGTTTACGAACGAACGAACGGACTTGCCTCCGTGTTTAAGTGTATGGATGTACCCGTTCATCCTGATGAATGACAGCGCTCCAGCTGTGATCAAAATGGCCACCTGCTGTAAATGGAATCTTGGCACAGTGCCATAGACTTATGCTATTCAACCAACTTAAAGATCCAGAACGGTGCAAACGTAGCGTCTGGTAGCTTCTTCTAGCTCCGTATGATCTTTTAGAGGTTGCAATTGTAAAGTATCCGTATGGACATCGCAGACAAGTCGTGCGGAGCTTATAAGGAGCGATAGTTTTTCATTTTAGCTACAATCGTCAAGGATGTCGTACGTAGTCCGTGCAAGTTACCCAACCGGTGTTCGTACTATCGTACGAACGGAAGACTTCTTGCGATAGTCGTACGAACACCAACAAGCTCTTACGGGCCTCGCGGTGTTCCAAATCCGCACGGACATCATGCGATGCCTGTACGAACTCCACCGGGGCCGTTGCGGTGCTCGGGTGTGGCCATTGTGAGCTGCTCCCAACTTTGAAAATTTATACCAGCTTGACGAGAATTCGATACTTCGGTAAGAAATTTCAACTGAGTTCCCGAGTCCTATACAAGTTCACAAATTCCATCTAAGTTAATAAGACAGGGAGCATAGAACTAGCGAAAACGACCGAATAACAGAAAGAAAAATGACCGAAAACAGTTTATGCAGAAAGAAAACATTTTTTTTTCAAAGGATATTGTATACTTTTATTTTTAGATAATTGAAGAAATGTGTCAATAGTGAATAATCAATAAGTACTAGCGATATGATAATCTTTATCAAACAAGTTGTTTTTGGTAGGTAGCATTTCTTTTTAAAGTCTTCTGGTTTCATTTAATTTGATTTCTATTACAATATTTACATATTCTGCTTCATTTATCCACGGACCTAGTAAGAATGGGAAGAGACAATAAAACAAAATGAACTTTCTCGAATGCGTTGATAATTTAGCACGATATATAAGCTCTTCTAGCAGCGAAAACTAGTGAAAATCGCATAATTATAAAGTTACTGTGTCAAAATATGAGCATGTGCAATAATTGTATCTATGCATAAATGGTTCTTCAGTCGCATTTAAAACATCCAATTCATACAATTCAACACAATCTTTAAGTTTGAAGTTACCGCTGCTGAATAGGTTTTGGCTGATGAGCTGCTGCTGAGTTGCTGGTCTGCTGAGCTGCTGGCAGCGAAAAGTCTGCTAGGTATGAGACGCCTAAATAGTAAATACATTTCCATAGACTTACATCATAAGGTTTTCTTCCGGTGCGACTACCCAAAATCTCACCGACTGCTGAAATGAACTTTACTTTGTAGAATCATCCTAGTCCCACATAAAAATAACAAAATTTATACATGTGATCCAATACTTTATGCCAGTAATTTGGAGCTGAATGACACCACCCCCATTTTTGTTGCAGTTTTAGTGATCACCGACCAAATATGTCAGTATTTTCAAATACCAAATATTTTGATTGTAGGTCCGCTGAGCTGCTGGTCTGCTGGACTGCTGGCAGCGAAAATTTTAAGTGTGCTTGCAGCGAAAATTCTTCTATTAGCGGAAACTAACAGAAATGAGACGTAAAGTATCAAAATGAAAGGGCGTGTAAATTAATTGTATCTACGCATAAGTCGTGATTCTGTCATTTTTAAACATCCATTTCATGCAATATAGCACAATCAAAAACTTTGAAGTTTCGGCTGCTGAACTGCTGAGCTGCCTAGCGGCTGGTCTACTGAGCTGCTATATTAAATATAGCGGGCGCAATAAGATATAAAATATTAAAATGAAAGGGCGTGTATTTATTGTTTCTACGCATAATACGTGTTTCTGTCGTATTTTAAAAAAGCATTTCATTCAATACAGCAAAATCTTATTTTAAGTGTCGGCCGCTAATGAACTGCTGGTCTGCTGGTCTGCTGGTCTTCTGAGCTGCTTAACTGCTGGTCTGCTGGTCTGCTGTTCAATATAGAACAATCTTAAACTTAAGTTTCGACTGCTGATCTGCTGGTCTGCTGAGCTGCTGGTCTGCTGGTCTGCTGTTCTGCTGAGCTGCTGGTCTGCTGAGTTGCTGGGCTGCTTGCAGCGAAAAGTCTGCTAGCAACGAAAACTCTTCAAGTAACGGAAACTAATGAATACCGGTATAAGATATAAAGTATCAAAATGTATATTAATTGTAACTACGAATAATTCGTGCTTCTGTCGTATTTTAAATGTCAATTTCATTCAATATAACTTTGAGGTTTTGGCTGCTGATCTGCTGATCTGCTGGTCTGCTGGGCTGCTGGCAGCGAAAAGTCTGCTTGCAACGAAAACTCTTCAAATAACGTAAACTTATGAATATAAAATATAAAAATGAAAGGGCGTGTATATTATTTGTATCTACGCATAATTCGTGCTTCTGAAGTATTTAAAACATCCATTTCATTCAATATAGCACAATCTTAAACTTTAAAGTTTCGACTGCTGAACTGCTGGTCTGCTGGTCTGCTTAGCTGCTGATCTGCTGATCTGCTGAGCTGGTGGTCTGCTGAATTGCTGGGCTGCTTGCAGCGAAAGCTCTTAACTAACGGAAACTAATGAATATAAGATATAAAATATCAAAATGAAAGAGCGTGTTTATTTATTGTGTCTACGTATAATTCGTGCTTATGTCGTACTTTTGAGAAAAAAAACCTATTTCATTCAATATAGCAAAACTTTGAAGTTTCGGCTGCTGAACTGCTAGTCTGCTGAGCTGCTGAGCTGCTGGTCTGCTGAGCTGCTGAGTTGCTGGGCTGTTGGCAGCAAAAAGTCTGCTTGCATCGAAAACTCTTCAAGTAATGGAAACAAATGCATACCGGTATAAGATATAAAATACCAAAATGTATATTTATTGTATCTACGTATAGTTCGTGCTTCTGTCGAATTTTTGAGAAAAAAAACCTATTTCATTCAATATAGCAAAACTTTGAAGTTTCGGCTGCTGAACTGCTAGTCTGCTGAGCTGCTGGTCTGCTGAGTTGCTGGGCTGTTGGCAGCGAAAAGTCTGCTTGCATCGAAAACTCTTCAAGTAACGGAAACAAATGAATACCGGTATAAGATAAAAAATATCAAAATGTATATTAATTGTATATACGCATAATTTGTGCTTCTGTCGTATTTTAAACATCCATTTCATTCAATAAAGCACAATTTTAAACTTTGAAGTTTCGGCTGCTGATCTGCTGAGCTGCTGGTCTGCTGGTCTGCTGAGCTGCTGAGCTGCTAGTCTGCTGAGCTGCTGAGCTGCTGGTCTGCTAGTCTGCTGAGCTGCTAGTCTGTGAGCGGCTAGTCTGCTGAGTTGCTGGACTGCTGGCAGCGAAAAGTCTGCTTGCAACGAAAACTCTTCAAGTAACCTTAACTTATGAATATAAGATATAAAATATCAAAATGAAAAGGCGTGTATTTATTGTTTCTTCGCATAATTCGTGCTTCTGTCGTATTTTTGGAAAAAAAAAACATTTCATTCAATATAGCACAATGTTAAACTTTGAAGTTCGGCTGCTGAACTGCTAAGCTGCTGGTCTGCTGAGCTGCTAGTCTGCTGAGCTGCTGGTTTGCTGAGCGGCTGGTCTGCTGAGTTGCTGGGCTGCTGACAGCAAAAAGTCTGCTTGCAACGAAAACTCTTCAAGTAACGTAAACTTATGAATATAAAATATCAAAATGAAACGCCGTGTATTTGTTGTTTCTTCGCATAATTCGTGCTTCTGTCGTATTTTTGAAAAAAATACAACATTTTATTCAATATAGCACAATATTAAACTTTGAAGTTTCGGCTGCTGAACAGCTGGTCTGCTGGTCTGCTGAGCTGCTGGTCTGCTGAGCTGCTGAGTTGTTGGGCTGCTGTCAGCGAAAAGTCTGCTTGCAGCGAAAACTCTTCAAGTAACGGAAACTAATGAAAACCGGTATAAGATATAAAATATCAAAATAAAATAGCGTGTACATGTATATTAATTGTATCTACGCATAAATCGTGCTTCTGTCGTATTTTAAACATACATTTCATTCAATATAGCTAAGTTCACGCTGCTAGGCTGCTAAGCTGCCAGTCTGCCAAGTTCTCGCTGCAAGGCTGCTAAGCTGCCAGTCTGCCAAGTTCACGCTGCTACGCTGCCAGTCTGCCAAGTTCACGCTGCTACGCTGTCGGTCTGCCAGCCTGCCAAGTTCACGCTGCTACGCTGCCAGTCTGCCAAGTTCACGCTGCTACGCTGCCAGTCTGCTAGTCTGCCAAGTTCACGCTGCTACGCTGCCAGTCTGCCAACTTCACGAAAATCTGTTAAGACTGATCTTCTTAGAAAATAAAACAAATCATTCGTAAAACCCTATTTTCTGAACCCTCGGAGGGTAGTCACTTTTGATCCGGGGGTCCTAATTTGAAAAATATAAGTAGAGGTCCGCTAGAAAATGCCACATGATAAACATCTAAGCTCTAAGCCGTGTGGCTTCATAGAAGAAGATTTTTTTTTAAGTTTTCATATGTGTTGCCATACCATCTAGAGTTCTGCATAATATAATATTATTTGAACAACTTTGAAAATGCTCCATGCAAGGATCATCCCTGCATAGTTTCAACAACATTGGTCCAGTCATTTAAAAGGAGATATCGTTCTCATAAAAAAGCGGACGGACGGACGGACGGACGGACGACCGATGACTACGTACGTGGAACCCGGACGGTGAGTGATCATAATAGATCACCCTTGCACTTTCTGTCAGGTGAGCAAAAATATAACATAAACGTTCATTTCAAGGAACGAACTGATAGGGTACTATAGTATGTATGCATAAAGTGTGTATCAGTGAAAGTGTTTCATTAAACTGTTTCTGCTAGAAGAATATTAACCGTCAATTTAATGTATTCATACCTGATCATTCAGGCAAGTATTTGGATTCAGTGCCGGATAGGAGTATTTCTCCACACGTGGCTATTTCCGCATACGGACATTTTTCAATCAATGCATTTACGTCAGCCATAGTCATTTTCCCATAAAAAAGCACATAAGCGGATCTCTGAAAGATTTAAAAACAAAACATATATTCAATATCATTTTTCAAGATATATCATTCAAAGTTTCAAGGTTGTCATTTTACTTTCAGGCCATAACACGTGTTTCAATCTGCGAATCGTAACTTTAAAGAAGTCACTTCACAATTAGTTATTCAATAGAAAGTAAGAACAAAAAAAGTATTAAAATGACAATTGTTCAAAGTAGGAAGCTATTGTCGTTTTCTGGAAATATTTGAGATTGGGGTCATGATGGGGTGATAAAGTTGAACAAGTTTTTTTGTGTTTCAAATTAATTATCTTTTACAAGCAGCCTGCACTATTCAATGCAGTAAACATTTCGACAATAGTATCGAATCTTGTGCTTTTTCTATGACAAGATTGTAGGACCACATTCGTAACAGATCGCATTTGTAACAGGTGTTACAAATGAGATCGCATATGTAACAAGTGTATCACGTGAGATCGCATATGTAACAGAAATCAAGCACACATATGACAATTCTTGAGACGAATGTTAACGATGCCGACTTTTGATGTGACATCTGATCACATTTGTCACAGCTCACTTTCAATCGGTAAAATGAACAAAAAGGGCATTTTTACATCTGAATCCCATTTGTAAAATGTTTAGCTCTCTTATACGAAGTGACAAAGTAAGCTATTGTGATCAACCGTTGTACGTCGTCTGTAATGTTAACATTTCTATAGATAACTGCACTACCACACAAACTCCGCTATTTCACGGCGGGATTATATTAAGAGAAGGCATATTGTCTCACCGATGGGCTCAGTGGGGTGAGGGTTATTAATAAAAAAGGTGTATTTTGTTTAAATTTGATAGACATAAGATCGAAGCACAAGGCCGACCCCTCCTAGACTTAAGGCTAACGAATCCGTCAGTGACAAGTTGCATATAATATGTCCCAGGACATGGGAACTTCCTGTTTGTCACTTAAAACGTCTCTGGATGACGAAAGATAGCTACAAATGTATGTCTCCACCGGGTTTGAATCAGTGACCTAAGCATGTTGATCTTCATTTCAGCTAGTCGAAGTAGCAGTACAAGTAGATGAGGTTGTAATCATATTACAGGGGTAGTGGCAGCGGATGCCGAAATGATAATAAAAATTGAGCCACGTCACGGGAAAATTGGCATTGGACATTTTCGTGAATTTCCGGAAAGTGTATATCTAGGCTGACCAGTGCATTTATGCATCTGAATAAGGGTCAGATAATTTCATACTTTGAAACAACAGCGAACGGTGTGGGACCTGATCAGACTGTGCGGATGCGCAGGCCGACTGTAGCCAAGACTTGTCACAAAGCCTCGGAGATTACCGAAAGCCAAGTTTCTTATGATGCGGCTCAAATAATTTTATGACGTCGCTAACTTGTGATGTTGCTTATTGCAGTCATTTAATGATGTTGCGATGAAAACCAACTGATTAAACATATGCACTATAAACATCAACATTAAACATATGTGCTTCTCATATCAACCCCCATGTTGGACAAACATATTCGTAACACATTTTACCTGCTACGAATGCGATCGCATACGTACGAAATATGTTACAAATGCGATCTGTTACGAATGTGGTCCTACAAAGCTCTAAGCTTATCGAGTCTCTCTCGAGTCCACTTCCTGGAAAAAGAACAATACTGGTGTCATATGAAGAGGTACGGTAATGACGCCAGTGCGGTTCAAACCTGCAGCCTCCGGGATGAGCGGCAGACACCTTAACCTCTACACCACAGCTTTTCACTTCACATCTGATATATATCAATTTCCTTGTCATGACGTTTACAACACAGATATCAAGGAATGTGTGGGCTTTTCAATATTTGCAAGCACGTTTTTGCCAGAAGTCGAACCATAACTTTGAGCTATTTGAATTTTCGTGATACATTGAAAGAAGTATCACTGCCGGTCCTTATATGACAATATTAATATCATGCAATAAATCTTCTGAAATTGAAAATACAGCTCTATTGTATTTGACAGTTTTGAATTCAATCTTAATGAACGAAAGAGTGTTGTGGGCCGAAACAGCTCTTACACTAACAAAATCAACTTATATAAAAAAAATATGGATGTAACATACAATTCATATCGGTTAACTTGGTTTGCAGTTCGCAGTTCGCGATTCGAATCACGAAATGTCGTTATTCTAAAAGTGAACTGATTAACCATGGTTAGCAATCAGCAATTCGAACCATAAGTTGGGATGAAGTGGAATCGTTAACTTAGAACAGGGAACTTGGCTGAAGTTAACAATTCTCAATTCTGCGAACTGCGACCTGCGAAATGCAAACCAACTATACGGATATATAACATTCTAACTCATACATTAAAATGAAAACAGACTCATAAAGAACAAAAAATTAAATGTTCCGTATATTGCACGCCCCGTATATTGCACGCCTGGTATGAACTACCGACGGCATGTACCATGTACGTAAAACAAAATGACGGCAACAGAAATCTTTCAAATGCAGTTCAAATGTGAAATATGGATGAGTTGTCGAATTTGAAGAAAACGGGACTTGTGGATTAACAGCAAAACTCTTCAATGTATACACTCGTTACTTTTTAATCCACGCCAAAAATATTTCATACATCAACTTTTTTTGGTACTAATTCGAAATATGCGTCTATTCGATCTTTCATTTCAATGCCAAAAAAGTATTTCATTTTTTTCTTTGTTCTATTGAAAATATCCCGCGCTGCGTGAAAAGAGTAACACTGAAACTAAATTAAATTTCTGCCTTGATCCAATTTAAATTGTAAGATTATTGAGTCGTTTTTGAGAAAACGATTTCTTAAGATTTTTTTCGGGAATCTTAAGATATACGAAAGCCGAGAAGGGTCAAATGAAAAACAAAAAATATTGAACTTTAATTATCTGGCACATGCATACAACATGTTATTATATGCTTTCATATTGTCCCGTTCACTTTGCCTTAGAGAGTTCGTTCAGTATTCTACGGTACTGCACGTTGGCAAGGAATGATACTGAACGTTGGCAAGGGGGCGGTCCTAGCGATCAGCTGTACGGACTATTTTATTTGTTTGCCAACATCGTTTTACTGAGGTTTATATGTCGAAGTGTGACCGTTTTTTACAATTAAATAAACTACGGTCTTAAAATAAAAAAAGAAACTTCAATCGTTTCCAAGTAGACGTAAAAGAGTTTCATTTTTAAAAAGGTTCGAATTTTTTAGGGCACGCAATACCAGTTCTGGTTACGAAAGTTACTGGTACGTATTTCAGCCAAGTATTGATAAACAAAAGGAACGATGTCTTGCATGTAATCGTTAGAAAGAGAAAACATTTTTAGGAACGTACATCAAGTTGATGTATTCACATTTCAAAGTACAAACCGGCATCCGTAGGAAAAGTCTTGCGTTTTTCAAAACAAGATGGCGTTTCTAACCGTATAATTGACGTCAACGTTTCTCCTAATAAATGACGTCACGTATAAACAACAATATTGAATCGAGTCTATTAATACGCAATAAAGAAAATGTACATGGTGAAATAGTACGCTAGTTGTCTGAGAAATTTCAAGATTTATTTATTGCTTTTTGCTAACAGAATGTCATTTTTGTTCATATTCAATATGAAAGTATATAATAAAAAGGTTATTGAACTTGTATGGCGAAATATTACTTGGAACTAGTTGTTCCCGCCAAATCAACTCGTTCCAAGTAATATTTCACCAGACAAGTTCAATAACCTATAAAACCAGATTATTACTAGAGCCGTCGGCATTATAGATGCTGGGACCTCGCATCGGCAGGTATGACTGATTTTGTAAATTAATTTATCAATTTCGACAGAATGTGAGAAATAGTATCAAATATTAACATATATATTGAATATATTTTATTCTTATATGAAAATTAAACATGAAGTGGACGTTTAGAAATTATGTCCAGTGCAATACGTCTTACATTCTGTCGAAATTGATAAACTAATTTACATAATCAGTAAATCGAGGTAATGCCGACGGCTCTAGCCCGCTAGTGGTCATTCTTGTCATCATATTTTTTTTCGGGTTGGACATTCTACATTTATTGGATTGAAATAACATTTAGCGCTAAATTCACGATACACGTGATCCACGTACCAAAGTCATCGTTTCGTGCGGTCAACCGTGACAGTAAAATGTCATGTTTTTGGTAAAAATCGATGGATCACTATATATAACTCTGGATTTCTAAATTTAAAGTCAAGTCACGCAAAAAACTTTCCTTATAACTGAATTTTATAAAGAGGACGTTTAGAAATTCGGTTCAGTGTACATATACTGTCTTCTTTTAACCGAAACGTTAAGGCTGGGAGATATTAAATGATATTTTTTCGTATTTCTCATCGCAGCCAGATCTGATAACATCAAATAGAGGCATACAAACATAGAAAAAAAATGACAATACATTTACCATGGTATTGAAAAAATTATGCAAGCTCAGAGATTCCTGCGCAAATAGTCAATACAATTTATAATTTTGAAAAATATTACTAAAATTTTCAAATATAGTGCAACGAAACAGTTACGACGTTACTACTTGTAGCATCAACTTGTAGCATCAACGGACGCAACATTTCCCCATGCAATATTTTTATTTTTATTTTTTCCGTTTTGCACAATTAAGTATTGCAGACGGACACACCTCAGACAGGAACGGATGAACTTGAACGGACGGTGTTTGTAACCTTCATTTTATTATTAAATTATATCGCATATTATCTGTAAAGCATCACTAGCTTATTGGTTTGGTACAAAAAAACAGTTGTCAACTCACCAATTTAGCATCCAAGTTTCCAGACCAAGAATGTTCTTCTTTAACACAGTCTAGTGCCGGAGTCCACTTTGTCTTGAAATAAAACAAAAATGCGGCGTCGCAAGCGCTCGTTATCAACGAAATGACCAGAGGCTATTGACGAATATACCTTCAATATCGTTGCCTTCAGAGGTTTGCGAGGTTAGACAGCAGTAGTTCAAAAGTTCAAATCGTTTATTACGATTCAGGCCAGCTGCACAACCAACTTATTATGCAATAATAGAGAGTTATCGAAGACGTAATTAATCCCGAAGTATGTTCCGATTAAATTTTTTCTCGTTAGATGGATCCAGGCATATATAAACCGATGTTATCGTAATATTTTGAAGAAATACCTTACCAAAAATGCTACGATCACGACGATGTCACTATTTGAAAGACTATTTTATTACAAGTAGTTGAGAAACAAATCATGCTTCACGAATTTTCATAACAGGACTCTGTGACGACATCAGCATGTAATTGAGACAACAACTTTCAGAGATACTGAATTTTTAAGTCTCTGTATATTGTAAATATATAAAGGTACTAAATTTTCTCATATCAATCATTTTATAACATTTTTGAAAGGCTGGTACTGGATGCACCCTTTCACGTCACCCTTTCACGTTAACTACGGGACAAATAAAAGGGATAGCTCCAATCAGGGAGCCTCATAAAAGGTACTAATGGCAATAATTCTACTAACTACCTAATGTATAGCCTCAGTAGTAACCATGTCATCTAAGTTTTATTATATTACCCCAAACCATGTCGCATATATGGCTCAGGATGGACGGAGGGACGGACCGATGGACATACAACGACAACTTTATATCCAGGAATGATAACCATTAGTTGCTATGAGGCTGCTGTATCACTGGCAGTATCTGTTAAGCTCGATCCTGTGTTGTTAAATCATATCAAAATTTTTAAAAAAACGCATTACTCGGAAAAGCTGTATCTGATTCTACAAATATTCATCTACGTGGTTGCTAGTATATATAATATAACTAAATCTCTTCTATATCCCTCTTAATAGTAATTACTGACGAATGTATGGGTACATAAATGAAAAATCACCATATCAAAAGGTTTGGATATAACATAACCGTGAAAAATATATCGATTATAGTAAGGCCTAAAGAAATATGTTTGTTTCAGGTATCATGCCCCAAACATAGGGTAGGTAGGGAGGCAATATTTTTTTTAAAAATATTTTTTATTCTCAAAAAAACAAAATTCAACATATATTTTGATGAATTCATGCTAAAAACTAATAACTCGCAAAAAAATATTCTATGGTCGGGGCAAAAATATAAGGTAACTGAAACTGAAACAAACATATTCTTTTTTACGCCTAATCGTCATCATAATGCTGAAAGATATGTCTGTGTTGTATAAATCAGTGTTGTGCAACGGGCTTATCAAAATTTCATGTGTCTGCTATTAAGCGTGACTGTGAGTTTAATTTTATTTTATTTATTGAGACAAGCGTGATTTTTTAGTCATTTTTAAAAATACATAGGCGGTCAATTTCAGGCCGCTAGGCCGCCAACTTCAGGCTGCTAGTGTTTTTGTTTAAAGGCGTTATTTCTAAGTTGATTGTTGTTAAAATTCGCAGTAAACCGACTTTGTTTGTGTGTGTGTGTGTTCTGTTGAGCTTGAAGTGAGTTTTTTGTTTCGATTGTTTATTCAAGGCGTAATTTTTTAAGTGACTTTTTGTGTACAGTTGAGCTTTAATTTGAGTTTTTATATTATATATTTGTTTAAGGCATAATATGTAAGTGATTTTTGTTAAAAATACATAGGCGATCAATTTCAGGCCGCTAGGCCGCCAACTTCAGTCCGCTAGGCCGCTGGGCCGCTAACTTCAGGCCGCCAGTCCGTTATCTGCACATATTTTTTTGTGTGTTCAGCCAACAAATGATGTGAGTGTTTTTGTTTAAAGGCGTTATTTATAATTTCATTCTTGCTAAAATTCGCAGTACACCGACTTTGTTTTGTGTGTGTGAGTGTTCTGTTGAGCTTGAAGTGAGTTTTTTTATTGTTTATTCAAGGCGTGATTTTTTAAAGTGACTTTTTGTGTACATATGTATATATTTGTTTAAGGCAGAATATGTAAATGATTTTTGTTAAAATACATAGGCGGTCAATTTCAGGCCGCCAGGCCGCTAGGCCGCCAACTTCAGGCCGCTAGGCCGCCAGGCCGCCAACTTCAGATTTTTTTCAGTGTGTTCAGTTGAAATTAAATGTGAGTTTTTTTTGTTTTAAGGCGTTATTTCTAAGTTAATTTATGTTAAAATTCCCAGTCCACCGACTTGGTTAATTTTTGTGTGTATACTGTTGAGCTTTAAGTGACTTATTTTCTTCGATTGCTTATTCAAGGCGTAACATTTTCAATGACTTTTTGTGTACAGTTGAGCTTTAATTTGAGTTTTCATATTTTATATTGGTTTATGGCATAATTTGTAAGTGATTTTTGTTAAAAATACATAAGCCGTCAATTTCAGGCCGCTAGGCCGCCAACCGCCAACTTCAGATTTTTTTCAGTGTGTTCAGTTGAAATTAAATGTGAGTTTTTTTGTTTTAAGGCGTTATTTCTAGGTTAATTTTTGTTAAAATTCCCAATCCACCGACTTGGTTAATTTTTTGTGTGTATTCTGTTGAGCTTTAAGCGACCTTTTTTCTTCGATTGTTAATTCAAGGCGTAACATTTTCAATGAATTTTTGTGTACAGTTGAGCTGTGATTTGAGTTTTCATCTTTTATATTGGTTAATGGCATAATTTGTAAGTGATTTTTGTTAAAAATACATAAGCCGTCAATTTCAGGCCGCTAGGCCGCCAGGCCGCTAGGCCGCCAACTTCAGGCCGCTAGGCCGCCAGGCCGCCAACTTCAGGTTTTTTAGTGTGTTCAGTTGAAATTAAATGTGATTTTTTTTGTTTTAAGGCGTTATTTCTCAGTTAATCTTTGTTAAAATTCCCAATCCACCGACTTGGTTAATTTTTTGTGTGTATTCTGTTGAGCTTTAAGTGACTTTTTTTCTTCGATTGTTAATTCAAGGCGTAACATTTTCAATGAATTTTTGTGTACAGTTGAGCTGTGATTTGAGTTTTCATCTTTTATATTGGTTAATGGCATAATTTGTAAGTGATTTTTGTTAAAAATACATAAGCCGTCAATTTCAGGCCGCTAGGCCGCTAGGCCGCTAGGCCGCTAGGCCGCCAACTTCAGGCCGCTAGGCCGCCAGGCCGCTAGGCCGCCAACTTCAGGCCGCTAGGCCGCCAGGCCGCCAACTTCAGGTTTTTTAGTGTGTTCAGTTGAAATTAAATGTGATGTTTTTTTTGTTTTAAGGCGTTATTTCTCAGTTAATTTTTGTTAAAATTCCCAATCCACCGACTTGGTTAATTTTTTGTGTGTATTCTGTTGAGCTTTAAGTGCTTTTTTCTTCGATTGTTAATTCAAGGCGTAACATTTTCAATGAATTTTTGTGTACAGTTGAGCTGTGATTTGAGTTTTCATCTTTTATATTGGTTAATGGCATAATTTGTAAGTGATTTTTGTTAAAAGGGGGGGGGGGGGGGGGGGGGGGGGGGGGGGGGGGGGAATACATAAGCCGTCAATTGTCAGGCCGCTAGGCGCGCCAGGCCGCTGAGGGGGGGCCAACTTCAGGCCGCCAGGCCGCCAACTTCAGGTTTTTGCGGGGGGGGGGGGCCGGGGGGGGGTTTTAGTGTGTGTTCAGTTGAAATTAAATGTGAGTTTTTTTGTTTTAAGGCGTTATTTCTAAGTTAATTTATGTTAAAATTCCCAGTCCACCGACTTGGTTAATTTTTGTGTGTATACTGTTGAGCTTTAAGTGACTTATTTTCTGATTGCTTATTCAAGGCGTAACATTTTCAATGACTTTTTGTGTACAGTTGAGCTTTAATTTGAGTTTTCATATTTTATATTGGTTTATGGCATAATTTGTAAGTGATTTTTGTTAAAAATACAGGGGGGGGGGGGGGGGGGGGGGGGGGGGGGGGGTAAGCCGTCAATTTCAGGCCGCTAGGCCGCCAGGCCGCCAACTTCAGATTTTTTTCAGTGTGTTCAGTTGAAATTAAATGTGAGTTTTTTTGTTTTAAGGCGTTATTTCTAGGTTAATTTTTGTTAAAATTCCCAATCCACCGACTTGGTTAATTTTTTGTGTGTATTCTGTTGAGCTTTAAGCGACCTTTTTTCTTCGATTGTTAATTCAAGGCGTAACATTTTCAATGAATTTTTGTGTACAGTTGAGCTGTGATTTGAGTTTTCATCTTTTATATTGGTTAATGGCATAATTTGTAAGTGATTTTTGTTAAAAATACATAAGCCGTCAATTTCAGGCCGCGAGGCCGCCAGGCCGCTAGGCCGCCAACTTCAGGCCGCTAGGCCGCCAGGCCGCCAACTTCAGATTTTTCGTGTGTTCAGTTGAAATTAAATGTGATTTTTTTGTTTTAAGGCGTTATTTCTCAGTTAATCTTTGTTAAAATTCCCAATCCACCGACTTGGTTAATTTTTTGTGTGTATTCTGTTGAGCTTTAAGTGACTATTTTTCTTCGATTGTTAATTCAAGGCGTAACATTTTCAATGAATTTTTGTGTACAGTTGAGCTGTGATTTGAGTTTTCATCTTTTATATTGGTTAATGGCATAATTTGTAAGTGATTTTTGTTAAAAATACATAAGCCGTCAATTTCAGGCCGCTAGGCCGCCGGGAGGCGCGCTAGGCCGCCAACTTCAGGCCGCTAGGCCGCCAGGCCGCTAGGCCGCCAACTTCAGGCCGCTAGGCCGCCAGGCCGCCAACTTCAGGTTTTTTAGTGTGTTCAGTTGAAATTAAATGTGATGTTTTTTTGTTTTAAGGCGTTATTTCTCAGTTAATTTTTGTTAAAATTCCCAATCCACCGACTTGGTTAATTTTTTGTGTTATTCTGTTGAGCTTTAAGTGACTTTTTTTCTTCGATTGTTAATTCAAGGCGTAACATTTTCAATGAATTTTTGTGTACAGTTGAGCTGTGATTTGAGTTTTCATCTTTTATATTGGTTAATGGCATAATTTGTAAGTGATTTTTGTTAAAAATACATAAGCCGTCAATTTCGGCCGCTAGGCCGCCAGGCCGCTTCAGGCCGCTAGGCCGCCGAGGGGGGCCGCCAACTTCAGGCCGCCAGGCCGCCAACTTCAGGTTTTTAGTGTGTTCAGTTGAAATTAAATGTGAGTTTTTTTTGTTTTAAGGCGTTATTTCTCAGTTATTTTTTGTTAAAATTCCCAATCCACCGACTTGGTTAATTTTTTGTGTGTATTCTGTTGAGCTTTAAGTGACTTTTTTTCTTCGATTGTTAATTCAAGGCGTAACATTTTCAATGACTTTTTGTGTACAGTTGAGCTGTGATTTGAGTTTTCATATTTTATATTGGTTTATGGCATAATTTGTAAGTGATTTTTGTTAAAAATACATAAGCCGTCAATTTCAGGCCGCTAGGCCGCCAACTTCAGGCCGCTAGGCCGCCAGGCCGCTAGGCCGCCAACTTCAGGCCGCTAGGCCGCCAGGCCGCCAACTTCAGGTTTTTTAGTGAGTTCAGTTGAAATTAAATGTGAGATTTTTTTGTTTTAAGGCGTTATTTCTCAGTTAATTTTTGTCAAAATTCCCAATCCACCGACTTGGTTAATTTTTTGTGTGTATTCTGTTGAGCTTTAAGTGACTTTTTTTCTTCGATTGTTAATTCAAGGCGTAACATTTTCAATGACTTTTTGTGTACAGTTGAGCTTTAATTTGAGTTTTCATATTTTATATTGGTTTATGGCATAATTTGTAAGTGATTTTTGTTAAAAATACATAAGCCGTCAATTTCAGGCCGCTAGGCCGCCAGGCCGCTAGGCCGCCAACTTCAGGCCGCTAGGCCGCCAGGCCGCTAGGCCGCCAACTTCAGGCCGCTAGGCCGCTAGGCCGCCAACTTCAGGCCGCTAGGCCGCCAGGCCGCTAGGCCGCCAACTTCAGGCCGCTAGGCCGCCAGGCCGCTAGGCCGCCAACTTCAGGGAGATTACTTCAGAGGCATTTTTTTCAGTTCGGGTATTTTTTGACTATACTATACGTATTTTATAAATGCTTACTTGACCATACTGGCAATGCGTACTGTTAAAACAGTTTTCGACGTCGTTTAAATTGGAGCAACTGAAACACTCGAGGGGTTCTGCAAAGATAGTACAAAGAGAATGCTTACTTTTAAAGTGATACTGCCTGTCAAAATGGTCACATTGAATTATAGCCAAGAAAGATATACTTAAAAGAAACGAGACAGGGCGAGATATTCACTTTTTGGCCAACAAAAATAGAAGTCAACCCGGCAAAGGAGGGTTGTTTTTTACTTGGATAGTAAGGATAGATTGATTAGGACACTTTAGTTTATTGGTATTCAATTTGAACCTTGATTTTACAAAATGAAAAAAGAAGACGTATGTGTTTGCAAATGTAAACAAAATGATGAATTGGAGCCGAACTCATCACATGTCCAGCTTATAATGGATGGGCTGAAATTCCTGCGAGCTCCGGTCGAATTCACTTTTTGTGTGTAGATCTTTTAATGAAATAACTTACCAGCAGGTTGTATGTTGAGCAATGCAATGCACGCAAAGGTATCTAGAGGAAAAAATGAAAAATACATGTATTAGAATAAGATGTACATGTATTATGATTTCACGCTTACCACTTTCATTAAAACATTAAGTAACTTGCTAAATTACTCGATAATTCTGTATTTTCTATATTGCTAATTAATACTTTACGTTTATTGTTTCTATGTAAACAGTTTGGTTGCATGTTACTCATCTGCATGCACGAAAAAATATGCAATTAACAATTGTCAAAGTTTAGTTTAGTTATTAACTGATCTGATTAATAGTGAATATGAAAACAGACTTGTACAGAGCAAGACAACCATTATAACAGTGAAGATAAAAACAGACTTGTACAGAGCAAGTAACCTATACAACAGCTTCTAGACTAGAACGTTTACTTACACAAATATTTCATCCTTCCAATGTGCACTGGGCATTCTCAATCTGAAAACAAAATATAACAGCTTTGTCTACGATTATAGCCTCTTTAGAGGGCGGTGTACCCAATAAGCACAATTACAAACTATATGTGTTTACAGCCGGTGATTGACGCAACGAATACCGTCACAGTAGCAAAGGTCAAAGTTGGTCACGATAAACGTATTCTAAATAAGGATCATCTGGAAATTAGGACATTTAGATTTTGCAATAGTTCAACCTTTCGTGAGAAACGAAGTTTGTTTCAGTGTGGCAGAGATCTCTCTTTGCAGGCTACGTGACATTTTGCGTTGGACAGGTACATACAACTGAAATTATTTTGCTATCCGATTTCTTCAAGTAAAATTAACAGTGCGGCCATACCACGTGGTCCTCTAATGCCATTTAAAATTGTGGCTACTTCGCCAAGCAAAAACACGACTTCACTCCAATTTTTAAACAAATGTAAGTACATTTGTGAGTACAATTTTGATGAAATTAAGCGCATGATAAAGAGGGATTGTCAACTATGCATATAACTTAGACATGTTCCACCAGAAAAATCGTTTTGTCAAACACTTTTGATGAATAGCTAAAATGTGCATGCTACCACAACAACCAATTTCAAATATTTTCTAATTAAAGTGACATTATCATCTTACTGCACATAGTGTATTTTTGGTGACAGTTTTATAAAAGCAATTTTCGGTTGCTGTGCATTTATATGTGTTAAACTAATAATAATGCTGCATTAGTATTTGAAGCTGGTGCTTTAGAAATAAAAGAATGGACAAATAAAATAATAGTTCCTTCCTTCGCAGTGATCTCCCTAGTGTTGTTGTAGGATTTCGGCAGTGGAAGGGAAGCAACTCCTGCATGCAGTTGTTTTTTTTAATTGACTCTCCCAGTCAAAATAGGAAAAGTAATATTTGGGAAGTTATTATGTCGTACTTGTAACAGGAAGAGTTTGGTGTATTGGGTTAAAAGCTATTATTTCCTCTACTCTTTTTACACACACCTATTTCAGCTCGATCTTTTTTTGAAAAAAAAATGTGCATAATTCCACTTTAAGCAGAGATACCCTGCATCATAAGTTTAATAAAATGTCGATTTTAACATAGTAGCTCGAGGTCGGGATTATGCTTTTTCCGGCTTTGTTTTGTCTTTTTACATTTATTTAAGAACCAAGCTAACAAAATATGATCTTATTTTCCCCGGATCTTAACTTTCATATTTTACCTCTGACGTACCCGGTAGTCTATCTATGGATTTTAACTGTCGAATAGTTATAAAAGCACACCAACAAGCAGATTCCTTTCTTGCTGCAGCGACTATAGCCATTCTCTAACTACAAAGATAAATAATTCCATAGTAATTGAATCGTCAAATGTAAATTAGTCCTACCCCGAATTTATGGTTCAGTTAGATTTGAAAAATGTAAACGACGACTGGCATAGACAGAAAACATTAATAACAATACTACAGTTCTTATTGGCACTACTACCAATATGTACTTGGTATAATGGTAACAATTACACAAATTTTACATACATGTATATCAAATTTCAATCACTGTTTGATTTGTACTTATTTCATTTTCGATTCCAGAATAATGTGTAGCAATAAAGCAAGAAGAGATGTATTTGGCATCATTAAAACTTATTCCTCTCACGTAAAAGTTCCTTCCGCATAGATTCGCTTTTCAACAAAGAACTTCTCACAACTTGTGCAAAAGAACCGTGTTCCGTGACTACGAAGTTCCGGTATTTTATCACCGACTCACAAAACGAGATACATTGTATATAAAAAGAGAACGGTAAAAACATGACTGTCTCTACACCAACTATTTTCCAGACTGCAATATCGTCTGTGTTTACGGCTGTGCTCTGTGTTTGTTGACGTCAGTCTGTCTATATATTAATATAATATGTTAGTTGTTTAATATACTAAAGTGTTATGTCCAACTTAGAAAACTTACAAACAGACAAAACCTTATACCAGCGTTCTTATCAAATTACACACAAACGCCCCTCGCACTTCCACGTGAGAAATGGTCTATACATGATATCGGGTCGATATCGAGACTCGAACCTAATGTATCCGTTTTCATTATAATTCAGTAATTTCTATTTTAAGAGAGACAGACAGACGTCAGGCGATCACAATAACTCACCTTGAGCAGTTTGGTAAACAAAAGGCATGTATATATTTATGACCTTGGCACACATCGTTTGAAAAATGTTGAAGAAATTGCGTATACTATACAATCATGTAAATTTGAAAACTGGCATTGAGAAGACAAGCGACGAGTTACTAGAAACTGATTTGATAAATGCACCAGTTGGTGGGAAAACGGCTGAAAGGACTTCCTGTGTGCCGCCAACACTTTATATCATTGACACAAATGGAAAGCACTTCAATGTTAAGGCAGCTAAAGACACGAAAGATTGTTCACTATTTGGGTCAGTTGTTCTTCCAGATGGACAGACTGTGATAATAGATGCTAATAATTCGAATATTAAGCTGCTGTCTCCAGACTTGACCATCTTGCATGCCTTGAAACTACCCGGTCAGCCTATACGCATGTGTTTGATCGGAAATTCTACAGTGGCTGTCAGTTTTTTACGCTTGAAACGTATCAATCGGTACAGCATTAACGGCGGTAAGATTTCGTACGACGGTGGCTTCGCAACAAAGCTATTCAACCATGGGATAGCGTTTGATGGTACATGTAATAATATAGTGGCTATTATGTCAGACATTGATTATTCGTGTAACAACGATGCTCGAAAAAACTCGGTACAAGTAGAAGTGAGAAATGTTTGCGATGGAGATGTGATTGACGTCATAAAAGACTTTAGGGTCGTGAATAGAAATTCCTGGCCTCTTGTTCTTCATGATACACAGGCAATATGTGTTGCTACCGATGGCAGTGTGATAATAGCGGAACTGAACAGAGTACTTCGCTTTTGTCTATCTAAAGAGTCAACAAAGACGGTTGCTATAGAGAAAAACTTCTATGTTTGTTCCGGAGAAACAACAAGGAATAGCATACAGAACGTTACCTCAGACAGTGACAGCATTTACGTTTGCACAGACATAGGAAGTGTTCTTCAATTATCTATTTCTGACTTTGATACGAACGAAATTATTTTGTCAAAAGTTGGAAAGGAAATCAGATCCGTAACTGTTGACAACATTAACAATCGTATCATATTAGGATGCGATGATTGTAAGATTCGTGTCTATTCATTTAAATGACATACAAATGAGAAAACAATAACAAATACGCCAAACGTTGTCATTTTGAGTATGCGTTAAGTCACCAAAATTTGATTATACAATCTAAAACATTTCAAACGGCTCTCAGATATGTATAAAACTTATGTGACGAAGAAAATGTCACATCTTCGAACAAACGAAATTTCATTTTGTTCGGATAAATTCAAAAAAAAAAGAAAATCAATATATTTGTTAGAAATTTAAGTACGTTAATATGCGTTTCAAATCAAGATTTATTAAATGATTTATTTGCAATAAAACGGCCAAAATTGCATTTATGTTTGTAAAAAATGTAAGACAATGTACAAATATGCACGAAAAAAACAGCCGATAATTTTTCTTAGGTTTATTATATCAAAAGTGCGTTTTTTCTCTATTTTCAAATGACACCATAAGCTTGTCCGTCCTAACAAAATAACATTTTTTATACAAAATAAGGATTGTCTAGCGAAAATGTGCCCCGACGTCAAATTTATTAAGATGCGAAGTTACACAGCCCCCCTGGGGGTCATGAATTTAACAAACTTGGTAGAAGTCCACTTCACAACGTGTCATTCCAAATATCTAAGCTCTGAGCTTTGTGGTTTTAAACAAAAAGTTTTTTTGAAGTTTTCAATATATAACCCTTTATTAAATCAAGTGACCCCCAGGGCGGGTTAAATTTTGACCCGGGGTCATGATTGGAACAATCTTGGTAGGAGTGTATGAACCAATACTTCATGCCAATTATCTTAGCTCTGGGTTGTTTTGTTTTAAAGACCTTAAAAGTTTTTCCTAAAGAAACCTATGTATTTTATAATCAATTGATCCCCAGGGCGGGTTCAGTTTTGACCAAGGGGTCATGATTTTGATAGTCTTAGTATATGTCACGGTGACCCGGAATTGGCAACTGGTCTGCGGTTCGCAGTTCATAATTCGAATTTCGAACTGGCAACTAGCCTCTGCAGTTCGCGAACTGTAAAGTGGCAACAAGTCTGCAGTTTGCATTGGCACCTGGTCTGTGGTTCGCAATACGTAGTCCACAATTCGAAGACCGAACTGGCAACTAGTCTCTAATTCGCAGTTCATAATTCGAATCACGAAGTGCGAATTGGCAGTTAGTTTGTAGCTCGACTGCACGGCATATGCATGGTTTGAAATGTTATTTAGTAAAGTGAACTTCGAACTGCCAACTATAGTTTATACTGATTTTGCTATTTTTAATTTTAAATAGTTTGTAGTTCGCAGTTCGAACTGGTTCGCGATTCTTTATCAGTCTGTTGTTCGCGATTCAAATTTCGAACTGGTGACCAGTTTGCAGTTCACATTGGCAACTGATTTCTCAGATTGCAGTTCGCAATGTGCATTTCAGATCGCGAACTGGGAATTAGCAACTCGTCTGCTGTTCGGAATTCACAGTCGACAATTGGAATCACGAACTGCAATTCGCAATTCACAAAATACAATAACACGCGCTTTACATTTAAAGGTTTATAATTGGAATTTGACCATGTAATAGATTTGTTTGAAACTTTAACATCTTATCATTTACACTTATTTATGTTCACTTAGCGCTTAATTCAAGTACGATTTTCACTGGAGGTATTTCTAAAATTTGATTTCCCTATCCTGGTTGCCCAACCAAGATAGAGTTATTTTATCATAAGTAAAAATTTGATACACATACTTTGCCTGCAGAAAGATATAAATATAAGACCTATTATATTATATTTGTGAAATATTTGCATTAAATATTATATATTTAGATGGAATTCATTAGAAATTCAAGTTTGAAAAGATATTATTACCTCCCTCTACCTATCTTGGGTGCGCAACCAAGATAGGTTGGAAATAAATCAATTCAGAAGCTACACGTAGGTTTAAAACTTGCATTTTGGTTCAGAATGTTAAGATATTGGTAAATCTATCCAATTCAAATGTAAAAGTAGAAATTATATTGAAATAAAAAAGAAATACTCAACGTTTTAAATACTTTCATATTAAAGGGGAGTAACAACAAAGTTTCATAAAAGTTAATAAAATGTAAATTTCTGATAGGGATCTAACTCAATGTAATGGGTCTTTTTGTTCATTAAATTAATCTCTAACAGAATAAACAAAAAGTAAAAATTGTCATAAAATGTTGCTTAAAAGTGATTGACCACCTTTAAGACGTTCTTTATAACGGTATAAAATTTTATGAAAACATTGCGACGCTTGAGATGCTAGTCACGAATTTGGACGTCAAAACAGGGAAAATTCTATAAGGGTTTTGCTTAAAGTTTTTCCTTAAAATTGAGTTATTAAAAATCAGCTCGATGAAAAAACGTATAAGTTTGATATGCTTTATAAAATAATTTTACCTCGACACAGAGCTTACTTGTTCCGTAAGGGTTACGATGCAAAGGGGCGTCGCTTGCACATATTCTGTATTTTGTCAGGGTCAGGAAATCTGGATATAGGGGCAATGTTTTCCACAGATATTGTAGCTAGTAGCGTTCTCTCATAGAACAAGACCATTTGGAAATGCTTTGTCTCTAAAAAATGAACTGTAAATGTTCTGTAAATGAACTACATCGTGTGTCTTCATTTCCAACGTTTTGAGTTACGTATCGATTTCAAATTCGTTTTAATATGTGCTTAAGGCTTTTAGCATACCGGCTAAGTAGGTTTGAGTTCTTATCCGACAACAGATTGGACTCCCAAAGTAAGCCCCCCTTCTTTAAACAGCTGATATCTTCGTTCGCACCGGGGTTCTTATTACATGTAACATATGTATATTTTCTCTATCATTGGGTTTAACTTGATGTTTGACGTTTTTCGACAATAGATACTTTATTTTATGCTTTTTCTATTACCCGAAAACTGCCTGTCTGATTCACATGTTTAATAATGTCGACAGTTAAAAGTTTACATGAGTTCTTACATTACATCTTCACTTTCCCTCCTGATTTGTTTTACTAATAGCGGTCTTTAACATAGGTTTGACTGTATATGGAGTTCAAATGTCTTGAAATGTTTGCTATGAATGATTGTCATACTGAATGGTGTATAACTGAGTTGTGTATAATTGCAATTTAAGTTTTCTTTATGTACAGTACTTTCATGTTTCCTTTTTCAGAAGGCCATGTTTAAACTAAGTCATATGAATATTCGTTCATTTTTCCGTATGTGTTACCATCTTTAAATAAATAAAGAACTTATTATGCCGAAATCGTTGAACTGACGATACGAATTTGTTCAGGTCGGCGGATATTTACGTTTTAGTAAGAAATAGATCTAACAGAAAAATAAAAAAGATGCCTGGAGATATTAAAATTCAGGATATAAATATGCTATAAAGAGCAAAAATATATGCAATGGCGATAAGAAACTAGGTGGAACAGACTTTAGTTGTCAGTGCAAACTGCAAACCAGCCCAAATTTCGCGATTCGTATAGCGAACTGCAAACCAACTTTACGAATACATTTCCATTCACGTTTGATTCGGATATTTAATCCATCAGGTACTGTTCTTGAATCTTGACTAGAGCATTGGCCAATGGTTGCATTTAATGTCACAAGTAGCCTCTATTATTTATTATATAGACAATGTTTCATACGGGTAATTAGTTCCGATTCTCATGTTCTGTCAAGCTTTTGTACAACAACAGTAAAGGAAGCATTTCTTAGAATCTATGTATCTTCTAGCACTAATTATCTAGACAATTTTTCTGTTGGTAATTGATTCCGATTCCCTTGCTCTGTCACAGGATTTGTATAGCTCAACAATAGTAAATGAAGCATGATTTACACGTTCTCCTCTACATTCACCGTTGAATTCCAGATGAAACGAAGAGACGGCCCATTGAATTCTGTTAAGACTGAGAGGTTTTAAGCTTGAAACTTTCATCGGTATTTTGTAACCTATCTATCTTTCTAACGCATTACCGATGCAACGTCGTTTCTGATTGGTTACGTCGTTTAAATTTGCAACTATTAAATAATGTATATATATAGTCGCAAAAATCGAACGGCGTTTTAATCATCGCATTTAAACACATTGTGCGTTAGAAAAGAGTTAATGTTTTTAGCGATTTTGACAGTTGCCTCCGTATAATTTTTTATACCGTTGTAATGGTCTCAAAAAGTTTTAACGCCGTCGCCGTTGAAAATATTCTCGACCATTAAAAACCTTATATACAGTAGCAAATATCAAAATTACAAAACAGTTAACCCTATAATATATAATAAATCAGTAATGTTTACATTTTAGAGCATTGTGCGCTAGAATAGGGTTAACCGTTTAGTGATTTTGACATTTGCGACAGTATACAATGGTCGCAAACAGTTTAAACGGCCCACGCTTACGTCGTCGCCGTTAGAAAAGTTTCAAAACCGTCTATCTATCGCAAATACATCTATCAAAATTACAAAACAGTAAACACTATACTCACATGAAGTAATACAGAAACACTGTGTTTATTATATTTAATGATGTGAATCACTTTCGATAATCAGCTTCTCTTGTCGCCATTATTGTCTGAGGATTTGCCTTACAACATGGTCTCATCAGTAAATACCGTATGTAACCCGTATGTAGTTCGAAACGAGTAAAATAATTCGATTCATTCATGTTAAACATATCATTTTTGTCTTCAATACTTCCATTATGAAACAGAGAAATATATTCATGCAGTTTAACATTTGTGTTTTCCATCGTGTGAAAATCAATCTAGTGAAATCATCATTCCAAATGACTACTTTTTGTACCGTTCGTTTGTCTCACGATGTACCTGATATCGGGTTGATATCTGGCGTGATATCCGTTTAAATATGCTCTCATATTTTTTAACTCTGGCAGTGACAAGATCATTGATATCTGGTGATGGTTTAGTAAACTGCCTGCTTGTAAAGAATGACCGAAATACGGTTGAAATGGGCGTTAAATTTATTCCACAACAGCATCAGCATCATACTGTTACTGGTGATTTACAAAAATATTAAACATGAGAAATGAGAGACAACAAACATGGTATTATCTAAATGCTTGGACTACTATGGTCGTATATCTTACCACCAATAAGGTACAGGATAAGTCATTTTCACATGTCCGTGAAGTTAGCGGCCCAGCGGCCTAGCGGCCTAGCGGCGTGAAGCTGGCGGCCTAGCGGCCTGGCGGCCTAGCGGCGTGAATTTGGCGGCCTAGCGGCCTGGCGGCCTGGCGGCCTGGCGGCCTAGCGGCGTGAATTTGGCGGCCTAGCGACCTGGCGGCCTAACGGCGTGAACTTATTCAATGTCGCTCGTTCTACGATAAATAATATCACAGAGATACAATTTCGTTATAAGAAAACTGATTTCTTCTTCAAAATAACACCCCAGCGGCCTGGCGGCCTAGCGGCCAAACGACTAAACATCTTTTTTTAACGAAAATATGGTATATTAGCTTTATTCAATGTCGCCCATTCTACGATAAAAATATCACAGAAATACAATTACGTTACAATGTATAAGAACACTGATTTCTTCTTCAAAATAACACCCCAGTGGCCTGGCGGCCTAGCGGCCAAACGACTAAACATCATTTTTAACGAAAATATGGTATATTAGTTTTATTCAATGTCGCTCGTTCTACGATAAATAATATCACAGAGATACAATTTCGTTATAAGAAAACTGATTTCTTCTTCAAAATAACACCCCAGCGGCCTGGCGGCCTAGCGGCCAAACGACTAAACATCCTTTTTTAACGAAAATATGGTATATTAGTTTTATTCAATGTCGCTCATTCTACGATAAAATAATTCACAGAATTACAATTTCGTTATAAGAAAACTGATTTCTTCTTCAAAATAACACCCCAGCGGCCTGGCGGCCTAGCGGCCAACGACTAAACATCTTTTTTTTAACGAAAATATGGTATATTAGCTTTATTCAATGTCGCTCGTTCTACGATAAATAATATCACAGAGATACAATTTCGTTATAAGAAAACTGATTTCTTCTTCAAAATAACACCCCAGCGGCCGGCGGCTAGCGGCCAAACGACTAAACATCCTTTTTTAACGAAAATATGGTATATTAGTTTTATTCAATGTCGCCATTCTACGATAAAATAATTCACAGAATTACAATTTCGTTATAAGAAAACTGATTTCTTCTTCAAAATAACACCCCAGCGGCCTGGCGGCCTGGCGGCCTAGCGGCCAAACGACTAAACATCTTTTTTTAACGAAAATATGGTATATTAGCTTTATTCAATGTCGCTCGTTCTACGATAAATAATATCACAGAGATACAATTTCGTTATAAGAAAATTGATTTCTTCTTCAAAATAACACCCCAACGGCTTGGCGGCTTAGCGGCCTGGCGGCCAAACGACTTAACATCTTTTTTTAACGAAAATATGGTATATCAACTTTATTCAATTTCGCTCATTCTGCTATAAAAATATCACAAAAATACAATTTTGTATAAGAAAATTGATTTCTTCTTCAAAATAATACCCCAGCGGCCTGGCGGCCTAGCGGCCAAACGACTAAACATCTTTTTTTAACGAAAATATGGTATATAAGCTTTATTCAATTTGCTCAATCTGCGATAAAAATATCACAAAAAAATTTTTCATTATAAGAAAATTGATTTCTTCTTCAAAATAACACCCCAGCGGCCTGGCGGCCAAACATCTTTTTTAACGAAACTATGGTAATTTTACTTTTTTCAACGTCGCTCATTCTGCGATAAACATATCACAAAAATACAATTTCGTTATAAGAAAATTGATTTCTTTATCAACATAAAACCACAGCGGCCTGGCGGCCTAGCGGCCAAACGACTAAACATCTTTTTTTAAACGAAACTATGGTAATTTCACTTTTTTCAATGTCGCTCATTCTGCGATAAAAATATCACAAAAGTACAATTTCGTTATAAGAAAATTGATATCTTCATCAACATAAAACCCCAGCGGCCTGGCGGCCTAGCGGCCAAATATGGTACATTGTATATTCACTTTATTCAATGTCGCTCATTCTGCGATAAAAATATCAAAAAGTACGATTTCGTTAAAAGAAAACATATTTCTTCATCAACATAACACCCAAGCGGGTACCGGCCTGGCGGCCGAGCGACATAGCATCTTTAGGTTTCTTTAACGAATCTATGGTATGTTCACTTTATTCTAATGTCGCTCATTCTGCGAGAAAAATATCACAAAAATACAATTCCGTTATAAGGAAATTGATTTCTTCATCAACATAAAACCGCAGCGGCCTGGCGGCCTAGCGGCCAAACGACTAAACTTTTTTTTTAAATGAAAATATGGTATATTCACATTATTCAATGTCGCTCATTCTGAGATAAAAATATCAAAAAGAATGATTTCGTTATAAGAAAATATATTTCTTCATCAACATGACACCCAAGCGGCCTAGCGACCAAGCTTGTTAGTTTATTTGTTTGACGTGCTTATTGCTCACCATCCTTTTTCAAGGTTAATACGGTGCAAGCTTTAGAAAGACAGATACAGTAAAATACCACAGCTCTTTAACAATACGATTTCATTGTAAGAAAATAGATTTTTTCATCAACATAACCAAGCGGCCTAACGGTTTGTCGAAATGTCTTAAGTTATCATACTTTAGAACGAATATTCGAACAAAAAGAGGGAAAGATGGCCCTATATCGCTACCATTGATTATAACACAAGGTCAACACTTCTAGAAGGCAGGCAGAGGGGTCCTCATCTTAACAATATTCATAGAGAAGCACTATAATGATGCTACATTCAAATTATCTAAGCTCTATGTTCTAGGCAAGAGTTTTAGAATTCTGCCTACATAAGCATATGTACAATCAAGTGATCCCCGAGACCGGCTTAAGAAGAACAATATTTGGGTTAAAGATGAAGTCTCTTTATAACATCACAAATCAGCACGTACTGATACATTGACATACTGTACGCGAACACTCTACCTTTTAGCTCGGGGTACAATGAAAGGATATGTCAAGTGTATATTTCCGGCTTGCCCGTTAATATCAATGTCTATTTACGGGTCATTGACAAATCAAGGTATAGACCAGTATATATAAACAGTGACCTTAGAAGAAGAAAAAACCCGTTTGATAGGAAACACCTATATGATTCCGATGACTGTCAAATTAAAGATACATCACATACAACAAAGGCACGAATGACGATATTATTCTGTTTCAGAAAATTACATTACATGACTCCTGTACATTTTTCTGAAGTGGGCACTGTATCTCTTTTATTTATTTGTCACACAGTGTTCCTCAGTCTGCAGGCTGCCTGCTATAACTATTGCTAATTGTTAATGGTACATTTGAAAACAATCATTTTTATAGTGCTGTCAATGTTCTGAAAGTACATAAAAAGCCAGAGAGTGATAATCGGCTCAAAGACACCACAATACAGCATTCGGGTCCTTTGCAGTTGAGAATCAGTTATCGCGCCACGGACCCGCTCATGCCATGGTTGATAACGTTTAAAATGTATACGAAAAATTGAAGAATTTGTAGCGTTATGAAATAACATAAATATTAAGTATATATTAGAAATCGGTAATCATTGGCGAAGTTATTTATACTTAAACCTATGGAATAAATTATTATTGTCTTGTCATGAAAAAATGTCATTCGTTTAGAAATCGAACGATTACTCTCCAAGGCTAATGTACGACGACGTGAAACTGTGATAATTACGTTCTCAGACGTTAAAAAGCGGGTTTTCTCCGATTGTAATGAAATTCTGCATAACGGTACTCTAAAATGTTGTTCGTATTTTACTCTTTTTAAATTTTCTATTTTTCACTTCGTTTCCTAGAACGCGACGTCGAATATTAATGGTGTAAAATCGACGTTTTATATGCAAAATTGGTTCAAAAATGCCCCTAATGTAATTTCAAACCTTTTCTACGGTGGCACAGAGGTGACATGTGTATGTTTTTATTTATCTCGTGCGCACAACATACTATATCGTGCGCACGAGATACTATGTCGTGCACACGAGATGCGCACGAGATACTATGTCGTGTACACGAGATGCGCACGAGATACTATGTCGTGCACACGAGATACTATGTCGTGCGCACTAGATAATTAAGTCGTGCGCACGAGATAAATAAAAACATGAGAGACTATGTCGTGCGCACGAGTTACTAAGTCGCGCACGACATAGTTACTCGTGCGCACGACTTAATTATCTAGTGCGCACGACATAGTATCTCGTGCGCACGGCATTGTCTCTCGTGCGCACGACTTAGTATGTCGTGCGCCTCTGTGCCATCGTATTTTTCAGCTTTATATCGAATACAATTTAATTTTGAGTTCTATGTAAAATTACAAACTGTCAATATTCAAATATGGATTTTCATAATTGCTTGATTGCTCTAAATATTGCTGATGTATTGTGCAGTTCGATTTCTAGGTTATACGTGCTTTTGTTCTTTGAAATAGACCGCTTCAGTGCCGAGGTAAGTCGGCTGAATAAGTTTTAATTATTTTATACAATAATCTGACAAAAGGAAATCGTGCAGCGCTGGCCGCGCGGTAAAAGCGAAATATTTAAGCGTATGAATTGTACATTTCATTTTAAGGTCGCTGGTTCGAGCCCTAGTGCGACCACATTTTTATTAATTTTATTTTTTCCCTTTATTTCCAATTGAAGCTTCCCACCAATATTACAGAAAACGTAGATCTTTATCACTTCATGTAGGGGAGTAAGGGACAGATGCAGACAAGGCATGACTTGGGGTTAGGCCGGGTTTGGCGGTGGATGGCTGTCCTCGCCGGTTGGCAAAATCTAGAATTTGCCAATGGTGCAGTTTCAAGTATTAGACAAGATATTACGGCACATAATTTGGGCTATATGTTACTTTTGCTTTGGTCAGGTGTTTTGAAGTATTTGACATTTTGTATATTACATTTAACCCATAGAAAAGATGAAACCATTTTTATATGAAAGCCTGTGGTGCGATTGCTGGCTTTTCTAGCTTTTA
The DNA here is from genome assembly GCA_022818135.1 of Saxidomus purpurata. Lineage (NCBI taxonomy): Eukaryota > Metazoa > Mollusca > Bivalvia > Venerida > Veneridae > Saxidomus > Saxidomus purpurata. Next base: position 2,532 of record JAFMSR010000257.1, on the reverse strand, counting down.
TTCTTCCTTTTGCTTTCACAAGCAAAAACTTAACAAAAGAGTGTGATAGGGAGTGTTTTGCTGTACTTTACTGTTCATAAAAAGACTAAAATGACGACTGAAATAATGTGACATGAAATATCTGAAACAAATTATGCTATATAATTTTCAGTATTAAACGTTTCGCGTTGGAAATAATGGGGACAAATATTGAGAGATAGCACATGGTGTGTTTGAAATTGAAATAGGGGCATTTTTGAACCAATTTTGTATGTAATACGTCGATTTTACACCATTGCCAGTCACCATCGCGTTGCTAGGAAACGAAGTGAAAAACATGAATATTAAAACAAGCTAAATACGAACCATGTTAAGAGTACCATTATGCAAAATTTTATAACAAATGAAGAAAACTAGCTTTTTGATGTCTGACGTCGGACAAAGGTCGCATACTATTTATTCATTAGTTTCAATTTTACCTTTTATGACTCTAAGACAGGGTTTCGCGTGAAAGAGCTGGTGCCTGTCATTAAAAGGATAGGATTCGGGAGGTACACGTGCTCAAAAAGAAGGTATCTCATAAGTCAGAAATGGCTGGCCTTATATAGGGGTGACACTATAATAAACAAACACTTTACCTATACATTACTTTTAAAAATAATGTTATAGTATGGCGATTAAACTTTTAAAATATTGTTGGACTAACAATTATACAGTTACTGAAATAACAGCTGTACTTGGAATGAAGCACATTATCTTTTACAGGTAGACGTGATAACATTTTCGAAATTATTTTATGTTATATACTCAACAAAAATTTAAAGGGTCCCCTATAGTTTTTTCAACATATTTACTTATATATATGCCTTTTACTTTGACGGAACCATCGCACACTCCAAAACTTTCACTTGGATGTCTTGACAAGCATTTCACACAGATTCACCGCTTTAGACAGTGATGTCATCTACTAGAATATTTGTAAATATGTACAGATCAGCTCAAGCTGGTTTTTGTTGTTTTCATGCCACTTGCCGGATATTCTTGGAGTGACTCCGAGACGAAATAATTAAATAAAACAATTTAATCATTTTTCACTCGTACTCGTCATAATTATACAGAGACTTCTGACGAAGCTTGGTTTGAAGGAAAGAGCCAACCCATCACCGGTTGATGATATAATCAATGTAATTGAACAGGAACTTGCCAGTGGTTCTGTGCATGTTATTGGAATCAGGCTGATGTCCATTGTCCGTTTAGAAAAGTTCACGACGATGCATTTGCCAAAAACTGTGTGATCGTTGGTAAGTCAGCTGAAAGGTTCTGGAGTTATCTAATTAGTGTATATACAAGGACATGTGCAGATTTATTTAGGGACACGAGAGCAGTGGGATCCTGAATGTCAGTAACCACCTACACATAGAATGACTTAGATTTTGTTACATACCAGTTATTGGTTCAGATTTAAAATAAGTAATGGACACTTGGAATGACCATATAATACTGAAGCAGACCGCCCACTGTCCAAAAGGACGTCCATCTCTTTTGTTTGACTGTTCCATTCTGTGGGGTTCACCAGATATGAGTAAGCCTGTATACTTGAACCTACTGAATAGGTGCGATGAAATTGTGCAAAGACATTTACCTGTAATGGGAGCTACAGACGAATTTTCAGAACTAGCTCTGGAAATAATGTTATTAGATGAATTGCCACTACCATCTGTGTTCCACGAAGCTTTGGATACATTTGATGAACTAATTACAAAAATGGAACTTTAAGTTGTTGAGTTTATCTGCTACATGCAACAACATTGGTTACCAAAATGTTTAACCGTATTTCAACTGTCAGAATAATTAAATCATGCTATAGTCTGCAGAGATGTTCGTGAAGTTGGCAGACTGGCAGCGTAGCAGCGTGAACTTGGCAGACTGGCAGACTAGCAGCGTAGCAGCGTGAACTTGGCAGACAGGCAGCGTAGCAGCCTAGCAGCGTGAACTTGGCAGACTGGCAGACTGGCAGCGTAGCAGCGTGAACTTGGCAGACTGGCAGACTGGCAGCGTAGCAGGGTGAACTTTGCAGACTGGCAGCTTAGCACCCTAGAAGCGAGAACTTGGCAGACTGGCAGCTTAGCAGCCTAGCAGCGTGAACTTGGCTATATTGAATGAAATGGATGTTTAAAATACGACAGAAGCACGAATTATGCGTAGATACAATTAATATACACGCCCGTTCATTTTGATATTTTATATCTTATACCGGTTTTCATTAGTTTCCGTTACTTGAAAGCAGACTTTTCGCTGCCAGCAGCCCAGCAACTCAGCAGCTCAGTAGACCAGCAGCTCAGCAGACCAGCAGATAAGCAGATCAGCAGACCAGCAGCTCAGCAGACCAGCAGACCAGCAGTTCAGCAGCCGAAACTTCAAAGTTTAATATTGTGCTATATTGAATGAAATAGGCTTTTTTTCTCATAAAATACTTCAGAAGCACGAATTATGTGTAGAAACAATAAATACACGCCCTTTCATTTTGATATTTTATATTTTATATTCATAAGT